>WAAE01011482.1:0-45584 GCA_013400495.1 Nicator chloris | reverse complement strand
AACAGCGTAATGCAGCTCAGCAACTTGTAGTCAAATTTGATCTGTCTGTCTCAATGGGGTTTTACTTGTTACTGAGCTCTCAGAGTTGAAGGCTAATTTGAATCTTTGATGAACATAAAATGAGAGATCATAAGAGCTAAGAAGAAGATGACTTACCCAGGTTTGGATTCTGGAATAACTGAAAAGAAACTTTGATCAAATGTAGTTGCTGAAAATAGGGCATTAGTTTGTAAAGAAGCTGAAGTACACTATTAAAATATTTAAAATATTTTATAGCATCTCAAACAAGTTTAGTATAAAGACAATATGCAGCTGTGATAAAAAGTTGTTTTTACTAAAGGCAAGAGGTATAAAAATACTAGATGTAGGAACTATAGTGGTGGATATTTAAACATGCAGACAGAGATGGCCAGATTCTGCATTGCCAAGGACGAGCTGAGCAGATGAAAACCAGGTATCTGCACGCAGACTCGCAACTGTGAATGATTCAATGTCAGCATCTGCAGTTCAGAAACACCACTGGGCTGAGCAAGACCCTTTGCTACTTGTTACAGTTGCAAGGAATTACTATATAGATATATACATCAATTATGAGTGCCTGTGTGTGAATAGCAGTTTCCCATATTGGACTTGATACATAGCTTGGCTGCACCTTCTCTGTGCCAGTTGGTGTGTTCCTCATGCCAGAGGGAAGGGAGACCGCTTAGGAAACATCTAACAGATTTGTAGCCCTGTTCATTCAGTAGTATTGCAGAGCTGCCAGAAATGGAAAATCATTTAGTTTATTATACGTATACAATACTCATATATATTTTTAATTTGTATCTCCTATAAGACCTTTTAGACTGCAAACTTCACAGTTTCTCTTTGTTTCATTAGGGTTTCTGTGTTGCTCATTCTAAGAGATGAACCCTATTAAAAATGTATGTAAATCTCATAGGTCTAGTTGTATAGCACATACAGGAATTTGCCTCTCTGAATTGCAAATTTCACATTCTCAATTGCTTACTCAATCCCGGTTACACGTGCGCAGCAGGCAAGAATACGGTCTGAAGGGATGTGCCTGTAAGGAATACGATGCATATGCATCTGATTGCTGTCTGTGTGTGCTCACAGGCTTAACTGCAGTGCTTCTGTTTTCCTTTAAAACCTCCTGCATTGGTCAGTGACACTTCAGAGTTTATCATCACCTATGCAATCACTGACTTGTTAACATTTTTAATTCAATATTAACCAATTGTAAAAGTTCAACAGAAGTCAGTAATTTCCTGATTTTTAGTCAGAAGATGGTTCCTCTTTGTAGGGGAATGAAGTTTTTATAGTATTCAGAAGTATTCAGAAATATCTCAGATAACACAGTTATATACTGTGGAGTACATTTCTGAAAACTTTCTCCTTTCCTTTGTTGACTAGAAAGCCGAGAGTGGTGCCTTGGAAGTGGAGATTTGTTCTTCCATCACTGTTGGCTAATATCACGCTGTTGGTACTAAGCAGACTTGTAAAACACCTTCATTGTCCTCAGTCTTTTTATGCCTTGCCTACTGAAGTAAGCAGCATCTATTCTCCTACAGAACAGTCCAAACAGCAGTTTAGACATATTTCTGTAGAATAGGGGTTTTAAGCAGTAGTTTTTCTCATCACCACCTTTAACAAATGGATGCATAGGATTCAATTGCCAAATCGGTCATCTATGTAATTTGCAAAATATGCTGTAGAGTATAAACAAATACAGTAAATTTGCACAACTAATTTTTATATATTACATATATTGCCAATTTTATCTTGTTTCAAACTACTGCTATGGCCAGACCACTAGAAGAGGTTAAGAATGGGTTTTGATAGTATATTTCCCTTACTACCAGTTTCAGCCTTTAAATTTAGAAGTCAGAACGATTATCTCAGGCATGACAGTTTATATGAGCATCAAGAGTAAGAACCTGCATTTTTTGTAATGTCTAGCCCGTGTAAAGAATATGAAAGTTTGCACTTGTATTTTTCAGTTGTAAGTGTTTCATCTTTTACAAGACCCTTTGTGCAAATTAAATGTGGTTTTCTTCTAAAAGGTGTGCCTGCTGCTTCTTTGGTAACCCCTGCTGATGTCATCAAGACAAGACTGCAAGTGGCAGCTCGCGCTGGTCAGACAACATACAGTGGAGTTATTGACTGCTTCAGAAAGATTCTAAGGGAAGAAGGCCCTTCAGCTTTGTGGAAGGGAGCTGGAGGTGAGAAAAAAAAATTAAGGCTGACCCCAAATCTGTAAATTAGCACTTGCTTTGTTAAGGACTCAAATCAGAGCAGTATTTACAAGGTCCAATTGTGAAAAATGTAACACCTTGTTAAAAATGTTTAGCCTCTCTCCTGAGGAATTGCTTTATTTGTTTAACACTATGATTTGTAATATTTAACAGCTCGTGTGTTCAGATCTTCACCCCAGTTTGGTGTTACTTTGGTCACTTATGAACTTCTGCAGAGATGGTTGTATGTTGATTTTGGAGGCCTGTAAGTCAAGTGTTTGCTATTTAGCTTGCACAAAATAACTGCCAAATTTAAAGAAAAAACCCAAACTTTTTCATGCATGAGACCCTTTAAAACTTGTTGACTTTGAGCACCTGTACTTAAAATTGCAGCACGTAAAAAATCCCCCCATCCTTATAACTGAGGAAAACTTGCATGCCACTTTTAATCAGATGAGGAGATAAAGAGCCATTTCATATTTATTTCAGTACACTAATTTGTATTTTGATTGTAGCAAGATAGTTTTGTCCATTTTCCTCATGACACTGGAAGCTAAAAGAATTTACAAAAGTATCAGTAAAAATGTAACTTCAATTTTGGGTTTGATTTAAAATTAAGTCGAGGTCTGACCTCATTCATCATAGGAGTCAATTAATTAGGGTCAGCTTTAACAGTCTTCCATATTCAGACAAAAGACTTAAGTATTTAAGCCTGAGTAAGGCTATTTAAAGTCCTTTCTTATGACATCTAGACTAACAAAATTACCTTTTTTCTTTGTCCAAACAGCAAACCCGCTGGATCAGAATCTACCCCAAAAACACGAATTTCAGATCTTCCTCCTGTTAACCCTGCACATATAGGAGGATACAGACTTGCTACAGCTACGTTTGCTGGTATAGAAAATAAATTTGGTTTGTATCTTCCAAAGTTTCGAGCTCCTGCTACCACCTCAGCTCAAGCACACAGCTGAGTCCTTTCGAAAAGTTGTTTCAAATGAACAAAGTGATGCAGTGGAAAGAGTTCACAAGAGTACTGCTGTATTTTTTTCCAGTCAGCTGCATGTGTTCTAGCTGAACTGAGCTTGCAAATCTAATTGCTCCTTTCAAATATTCATACATACCTGCATTTATTTATTTACACACAAGGAACTGATTGAAGCTGTGGTTCTCTGCCTTGTTTTAACCAGTGGCATGAAGCTGTAGCCTAGACTTTGCCTTGCACAGCTTGCATTTAATGTTACTGTACATATTGTACATCTTTGTACAGAGACATCAGGGCATCTATACACGTACATTTATATAATGGGTATTGCTGTTCAAAATAGTTTGAAATGTACAGATGTTTTGAAGGTGTTTTGTTAACAATCGTGACAATAAAATGTTCAAAAACGCTTGCGTCAGTTTGCTCCTTTGAGTTTATAGGAAGTTGTCCAGTATGATTGTTCTGCCCTCCACAGAGGAAATGTGAAGATCAGATGAACTCATTTAATGATTGGACTGGACAGGCCAGAGCCTCTGCAGGAATGCCCTTCACTGCTAGTTACAGCAAAGGAATTGAAATGCAATGTGCTGGCTTGTAAGTGTTAGAGAACACAGGCATTAGATGGGCACATGCCAACATTTTATTTTGCAGCACTACTTTGTGACAAGGAATTCTCTCACACTACATGGCAATACTAAATGTGTAATAGCTATTACTTCTATGGTAGCATATTCAAAATACAGTGAGAGGTTTGCTAGTTACTAACACACTCAAGAATTTTTACAGGGTTTATTACTCAGAGTGCCTTTTTTTCCTGAATTGAAAACTTGTTATAAAAATTTGAAAGCATTCTCTCTATTTCTGGAGTTACCATGTTTTACCGTGGGATTAGGTTATTCTGTGGGGGGAAAAACCTACTTACTTTTGTATTATTTTTATATGCAAAACTGATTGTTTATATTTACAGGTGAGTGGAAGTAAAAGGACAAGAGATTGAAAGCTTGAACTATTTCTGGCTTAGCATCTGCCAAAAGTTTCCCTGGTATAATATTTAAATGCAAAAATGGCAGAGGAAATAGGGGAGTTTAGATTTCTGCTGTCATGGAGGAAAATTAGTCCCACCATCTTTGCAGCCAGAGATGAGATGGGTGGTTTCCAGCCTTGCTTACCGAAGCTTTACATGTTTCTTACAGGGCTGAACATCCTGGAATAGAGCATATCCAGGAGGTATAAAGTGATTTCAGGTTCTGTTTTCTTACTTGGTGACAGCAGGCTCATCAGGGATGCAGTCAGTTTATGAACAAATGGCTTCTTAAGTACTGAACACTACACAGACCAGCCCTTCTCCAGCTCTAGCCTCTAAGGAAAACAAAAATTATTTTGGTGCCGAATAATATTTAGTGAGCCACAGGTTACTGACCTTGGAAGTTTGATCACTATTCTGCAATATGAATATAGGTAACTCCAGTAGAAAGCTGCTTTCTTTCTTTGTTGTAATGTGTTTAAGGAATTTCTTGATCTGTACTGTTTTCTGGGTCAAAAAAGGCTTCCAGGAACTCTCTCCTGAATCTATGAATTTTGTCTTGTGCTTTTCTAAATAGAAACAAAAACGGTGGGAACCTACTGGCATTTAACCTTAGTCACAGCTTGTTGACTGCCTTGAGCAAGGCCTTAGGAGACTTGACAATGCACAACAGCATTTGTATTTCTTGCAGCTCCAAAACTGGACAGTTTGGCTCCCAGAATCCTCATTTACAGCATCTAGCATCACTTTTAGTCTGAACGTTGCAGGTATGGCTTTTACAACATTTTTAATCTGTAGTCAACTATTCTGTGAGGGAGGACCACAAGCAGGAATAAAGACAGTAGTAATAAATTAAATAATTGAAAATTACTAGAAGGTTGAAACTACACAAAACTAATGCTATATGACCTACATGTATGCAAAAGAAAGCCTTACCTACTGGATTTCTGAAAATAAAAGTGGGAGGGAAATGTCTTATTCAATGAAAAGTAGTATCAGTAAAAAACCCCACAAGAACCAACCAAAAACCCAAGCACCCCCTCCCTCCAAAACCACCAAACCAAGAGACCTTCTGCTTGTTAAGAATTCTTCTGCCTAAAGGTACAAACCATCTCATGATGTGCCTGTTCTTACACAGTTCACGTGCTTCTCAGCTGAACGGAGCTGCTGTTGTAGGGCTGAGGAGAACACACAGGATAAATGTCTGCAAACCGAGCAGCACGGCAGTGTTGAAAACATGCACTCTTGAAATGCTAACACCAATGGAAGCCTAAACACATTTCACTTCCAGACCCAGCAAAAAAGAAAACATTCTGAAGACAGAACTGCTGTTACTGCTGTGTCTCTATAAGCTGCTCATAGTAACAAGAACAAGGAGAAAGAGAAAAAACCGCCAAAACTAAACAGAAAAGTTAAACAACGAAGAAACAATGACAATACTCCTGGACATGAAAGTGATTAAGGAATATAAACCTACTTCCTGTTTTTAAGCATATAAAACCAGATCTTCTGGAAAAGCAATAAGCTTGTAACAGATTAAGAACAAATGTAGAGTCCTAAATTAAAGGCTACAAAACTGATTTGGTGCCTAATTAGTAAAAATTACAGTATTCATTAAAAAAACCCAAAAGAAACAGCCCCTGTGCAAACCATCTTGATAGAAAACTTCCTAATGTGCTACGAAAGAAAAAAAATAACCTTTAACAGAAATTCCAACTGTTGTTTCAAACCATTAAGAAGTTTTGTCTCAATAAAAATGTTAAAGATCAATAATAACAATAATAAAAATCTTTAACTTAGTACAGAAAATTAGTAGCAAGTCTGTAGTTAACAGAATGAAAATCATCATGCTATAGAAATCAAGTTAAAGTCTAGTTCCTTATCCTTTGGGAAAGAAATCTGATCACAGGAGGTTTTTTGCTACTGGCCAACTGCCACGGCAGTAAGGGGTGGCTGGGGCCAGAAAACAAGCCTGTGATGTGTGTAGTAAAACAACAGGATCATATCCCAGAAACTTCAGACTACTGCAGGGACACAGATTAGAGGTCAGGGCAGCTGACAAGTGCTCGTATAGTATTTATTTATGAATCAGTCTCACCTTTTAATGCACTAATTCAAACAAAAGGAAATTGGTATTAAATATGTATTTCATTAATTCAAGTCTGATTATCACTTAAGTTTGTAACTACAGACAAATTTTTATTCACATATATTACCCACTACCAGAGTCTGAGGCTCATCTATATATAAACAATGAAACTTGGAACATATGCATGCATATCATGGGTAATTTGAAGAGTTCAAATTAAAGAATGCTTCAGAGATTTACTACCTAATGAAGGTTAGTCTGTAATACAGAAAGTTTTAGGAGCAGAACTTTTACCTTTGAGAAAGATACTGTTTCAGATTGGACTTTACAGAAGCCAAGTAGCAAATTTATACCAGGTTAGTGTTTCAGCAAAAGAAGATTCTTGCAAAGTCAAAGTTAACTGTATTAAAAGTTACACAAATCCAAGAATGTGCTTGTAATTTATATATAAAACGTAACAATGCAAGATCTGATTTTCAGTGATCTTAATACATTTTGAAGTCCCTTGTTGAATCCATATATTCCTCCCCTAAGCTATGATTAGAACTGACACTCCAGGATTTGCATCCAATCATTCCCAAGTGTAGCCCTGCAGCCTCTCTGGAGGGCTCTACGCCGGGATGCGGGTCGCGGCCTCCTCCTCTGCGTCAGCTCTGTTGGCGTTGATTTCTGCCAGCGTTCGGCCAAAGCGAGTCCACTCGTCCCCGCGAGGAACGGCGATTTGCTGTGACACAGACAGTGTTACTGAAACCTCCTGAGAAATAAAGCTGAGCTCACTTTGCATGGCAGAGCACTTAAATAATGCTCAGAGGACGTTCCAGTAGATAAGCTTACCTTTGTTTTAGTGTAAGCATCAAAAGCTTTAACTAATAAAAGAAGCAGAGTCTGAGACTCCTGCATTGAAGTATAAAATTGTATTATTATAAGCTTGTGCTATGTAGCTCCACCTGGGAGACTGCCATCAAAGGGAATACTAATGCTATATCCTCATCCCATCAACTAATCATGTACTACTGCAGTACATATACTTGCAGTAGCAACAGCTTCCCTGTAAGAACAAAATCAAGGCTGCTCCACTGCAAAATTTTTTGTTCGGTACTTCTCAAGCTAGGATCAGAATTCATATGTGCCACAGTTATGTAGAAGATAAAATTTCTATGAAAAAAGCCATTGATTCTTACTTCATCAGCCTTACAGTAAAGCTTTTTGACTGGATGACAGCATGCTAAAAAGTTATGCTAGAACACCTTAAATAAGACACTACTATGAACTATTAATTAAAAAATACATATTAAACCTAATATTTCTCTAATGACAGGGGAAAAAAGTGTAAGGCAAGCTGCTAAATAAATAAACCCAAGTATTTTGCAATATACTTTGCACAATACATGACATACGTACCTCTCCCACGTCATATATAACTATTTGTCCCTCTGAATCACCTACAGCAATCTCTCTCCCAGAATGTGTCCATCTCACACGGTTCAGAGCAGGATTGCCCTCCACGGTGATGCTTGCAGTAGGCACCTGTACCAGTTTGAAACACATTGCTAACAATGCATCAGGTTTCCATAAGCTAGAGATTACAGAACACACCTAGGCCATCTGTGCTGCATCAAAAGAAGTGCCTGACACCTCAACCCGGGCATGGCAGGCAGATCAAAGACATTCTTCACAATACAAAGACCTCAGTGGCCCTAAGCTGTCACCAGTGACACGAGCAAAACACGTGTCCCTTGGCGAAACTACAAACATCTGCTATCAAAAGGCACATCTGCACTCTGCTTGTGGGACAGGAGGCACAGATGCTTTCAGGCAGTGAGGAGGCACCCTGGGATCTCAGGAAGATTATGGCAGAGGGCAGGGCTGAATTCAGCTGTTTTGGCAGGTCAAGCCCTGTCCAAAAGGCTGGAACAGGTAATTCCAATTTAAAGCCACAGGCTGGCATACGGTCCTACAACTTTCTTCTGTATGTAGTTTTCCGATGGTGAAATTGAAGTACTAAGTATCTGACATGTTTCTCCTCTGATCTACCTCCAGCAAATCTTGGAAAAGGTATCTACTATAATGAAGTTTATAACCCACACCAGAAAACCAAACATTCAATTCACTAAGTTAGAAACAAATGGCACTTTCACTGCAGTATTACTGTGGCAAAAGGAACAGCAGAGGTGTGTGGTAACAGGTTTGTTCAAACTGTTACGCTGTAGGCTGACAAGGCCTCCGGGTGGGAGGTCTACAATCACTTTCACAACATGGACCAGTGTTACACCAACAGATGTTTTGCTTTCTTGCTATAGGTAAAACAATTTAATTGCTGCTGTTATTCATTAAGAGGAGTAATTTGTAACCCTGTAATCAAAGAATACTATCTATTTAAAAACAACAACAACAGAAAAACGAGCTATGGTAAAAAACAAAACCCAAACTATGGTAAACACCCGACTGTTTTTTAAGAGTGCAAACAATTTCCCAGCTGCATTTGACTGTTAACCTGACTTCTCACCTCAGTATCGTTGTTGAGATTCCACAGGTCAAGTCTGCCCATCCCATCCACACAGGCAAACAAGGCAGGGTGAGTGGGAGACCACATCACATCATAAACATAATCCGAATTGTCTTCAAAGGAGTAGAGAGGTTTGTTATTCTGAAAAGTAAAGATAACAATGCGATACCCAAACCCTACATTTCAAAATTATAAAACTAACAGGTAAAGCAAAATACAGAACTTCAACAGTATTACCAGCAATACGTTAAAAGTGTTTTGCTTTAAAAAAATGCCACTGCAAAAATCAGCCAAAACCTAATGCTTTTTATAATTAAAGGTATGCTTTCCAAAGCATGCAGCCATTTTGCTGGCTGCTACTATAAAACAATCAATAGCAAGCCAATTGTAAATTGTAAATTTAATGCTTTAAGAATCTTGTCAATCAAGCCGATGATAATTCAGTGACTATTACTCAGAGATTTTAACTCTGCATCCTCTGCTTTGCATTCCTCAGGGCATCAGACTAACAGAAGTAATTCTGGCAATGGAAATGACAGATATTTCAACTGTGAGCCTCATCGAGTTTAACTGACATTAGTTTTGGTGCTGTCCCTTAGTCCTCCACAAAATTGTAGCAAAACATATGCCTTATGAATATATGAGGTAACTGACTTTATAACATGATTTACGTTTGACATTGTAATCATTGTTGATAACAAAGGGCAAAAGGTTGAAAAGAATGGATCAGAAATATACAAATGATGCACAAGCTGAAAGCGAAGTTTAATGCTGTTAATCTTAGTTCTGCTCATCAGCTGTCTCCTCTTTGCAGGACTGCAGCTAAGAACCTCAGAACTTCACACAATTTGACTTCAGGTTCGTGAACTTCCTTAAGTAGCTTAAATTATAGCACCACCTTGTGTCAAGGGCTATGAAGAAAACCACTGAACTATCTAAGTTACCTTCGTTGTCCAAAGCTTTACTGTCCAGTCAAAAGAAGAGGTGACAAAAAGATGTGAGAAGTCTACAGGTCCAACTGCTGCATGGCAGTTGATACCTGTGATTGGTCCCTGGTGTCCTTCAAACATCTCACTGATTCCAGCTTTGCTGTTTCAGAATATACAACCAAGGTTAATAGATTTGGAAACCAAACATCTGCAGACAGAGAGAGCACTGAAATGCAATTTAAATTAAAATGCAATTTTACTGCCACAAGAAGATTTTGCTGCCTTATATAGATGTTACCCCACTGCAACAGGCTTCACCACTGCAGGATCATGAAAGACCAGGCTTGAAAAGAGACCTTAAGTTCAACATGTATTTTCTACTAACCGTAAGTGCCAAAATATATCCTAGGGACAGGAGACTCATTCAGGTACCAGTCCACACATTACCTACATTGTCCTCCGAGCAATAGCTACAACTTCGATGCATACAAAGAACAAAATCAATCTCAGGAGTAAGCACAGAACTCCCATTAAATTAAGGGAAGTTGCATATACCTTAAGGGCCTGAGGTTCAGACATAAACCAGTAACAATATATCCCTAACAGCCTCCTATCAGGGGTGATGAAAAAGGAGGGAAACAGATGGAAAGGATGTTACACAAAAGTGATACAATTTGGGGTATTTTGGAACCAAAAAAGCTGTGCAGTGCAGTGATGTGTATTTGAGATGAAACCTGGACACTGAATTGTATTTAAGAAAGCAATTGATAAGATACAGTCAGACAATTTCAAAATAGATTGAACAGCAGGAGAACAGCCAGCCAATTTAAGATTTGTGCGTGATGTTACTGTACAATTATCTACAAAACTGATACGAAGTTTGGAATGTTCTGCTACAATTCAAATGAATAAAACCACAGTGACCTACGCTGTCCTCATCAACACAAACAACTCATAATCCCAATTCAATATGCCAACCATTTCTGTTTTTAATGAAGCTCTTACTCAGGAAAATGTGCATGGGAATTCAGAGGTACTCTGAACTCCTTCAGTGCAAAGAAGAAAGTATGAACTTTAAAAAATTTTGAGTGTAAAGCATGCAAGAACTCATCCTTTCACTATTTTTATTTCATTGGAAGAATTAAAGTTTGTATTCACCTGCCATGACGGCATGCAGTGTACACTGAGCCTTCTTCACTGCCAACAACAAAGTTGTTGACATCTCCAATAGGGAAAGACATGCAGGTAACAGCCACAGCCTTAGACTGTTTGTGAACCAGCTCCATGCTATCCTGTAGTGAAAATATCAGCAACTTACTTCATAAAAGAAATATTAATACCTACAAAATCTTTTAGATTTCACAATAGAAGGTTTTTCTTTTTATTTTACTTGGATAGATTGGCAGGAATAAGAAGTTTTCTTACTACATTTGCGTTCACCACTAACACAAGTACACCAAAACTATAAAAAAGAAACAACAGAAAATATTTGATTCCACAGGTGGGGAAATATTTTATCAAATATCAAGCTACCTTAATTTTATGTGTTGGGAAAACATTGACTAATGTTTATTAGATCAACTGAGTTTTTTATAAAATATTATTCTAGACTAGTTACTATTTATTTATTTATCGAAAGTTATCTTACCTGTGGTTGGGAAAGCATATCCAGACTCCAAGAGCATATTTTCCCATCAGTTGAGATACTAATCAAATTGTGAGCATTCTGGGTCCCAACAACATTTACACAGTACACTGGGTGCTAAGAAACAAAATATTATCAGAAAAGAATTTAGAAGTAATAATCAGTTCTGATATAATTAATGTACAATAAAATATACCACTTCACCATTTAACAAAGCACAAAAGATTGATCCCAATCAAAAGTACAAATGATACTCCCCTATAATACTGATACTTGTTTTTTCTGACACTGATTTTTATGAATAACCTGGTTCCTAAGTGTCAAAATATGGACACAGACTTTTAAGCATTGCCAATCAAGTGCACTGGACAGAATTTCCTAGACATTAAACACATCTCAACAGGGCACAGTCCTTGAAGATATTTCACCTCCTACCGTGTGAGCAGCAGCTGAAAGTGGAGTTCTCTGCACTGGGGTTCTCTTATTGCTGCGATTATCCCACAGCACTATCTGGCCTGAGTATGTGCCACCAACCACCAGATTGGGATGAA
Source organism: Nicator chloris (assembly GCA_013400495.1). NCBI lineage: Eukaryota > Metazoa > Chordata > Aves > Passeriformes > Pycnonotidae > Nicator > Nicator chloris. The sequence continues at coordinate 33,624 of WAAE01011482.1, read as the reverse complement.
ATTTTGCAAATGTAGCTGACATCACTGCAGACTGAAAAAAAGAAAAACAAACAACAAAATACACAAACTATCATCCAGTGACATTATGCCTAAAACTAAAGCATATTAGGCCAAACATCAGAACAACTTCCTTGCCAAAATTTATTTAGTACATTATTTCACTGCCCGATTACTTAAGGATTCACCCACCCTTTTTAACCCCTCAAGAGTCTTTTTGTTTCAATTTATAGTTATAAAATTAAGTTTTCCTCCTCTCTTCTTTCACATGCATACACCTCCTATCATAATTTATTAGCAAAGGAAGGCCCAGTAACACACAAGCTTTTAATAATGTTTTGCCACATTCTGTAGTCATTACTGCTTAGAGAATGTAGAAATACATTTTGATATAACAGAGTTACTTTTGCAATCTGGGCTTTGACAGTAATGTGACAACATGAGGTTAAATTTTGATTCAACTGCGTAATTTTCCAAAATGATGGGAAAAATGTGGATATCTTGGGCTTGGCATAATGGAAGAGATTTGCATGTTTTTATCTTTCAGAAAGCTACTAGAAAACCTCCATCTGCCTTTTTCTTGATGCATATGTTTCTAGTTTTCATCCTCATTCCATTTCCTCAGGCTGTCTTCAATTTACTCACTAAACTAAGCTGTAGTATACAATCCCACTCAAGCCCCTTACATACACAACTTTGTGGTTCAACCATTACACAAGGAAGTTTTCCTGTTTTTTTAAATAAAAAGGAGTTCTCAAACAAGACTGAATTCTGAATGATGGCAGAAATTATGAAAGAGAGTAATACCTTTCAGCTGAAGTCTCTAGCTATCTATATCTGTTGGCAAATGAATGTGGTTAGCGCGAATGCCAGCCAAATGAAATTATTATATTGGCAAACATAAAGAAGGTAGTTGTCCAAATTCATCAACATGAAATCCCTCCCAAGACAGAATCATACCTGGCAGTGAAAGACATACTCTGGGGTAGTCTTCTTGTACTTCATATTCCATACAAGGGCCACTCCATCAGGCTCGTGAGGCGCATCCTCATTGTTGTTGTAAGAGGCTACAAGTAATTCTGGATACTGCACGGTAAGTGAAAAAGACTCAAAGTAAGCAACATGATTGGCTAATGGTCCAGATAATCCTAGAATCTTTTTTTTCTTTTGCCAAAATAGGGTTAAAAATATACCTTGCATTATAAAGGCATGAAAAATCACCAGTTATAACTGCAATTGTTGCTAATTTATGCTGCTCCTAAGCCAGCATTAACATATACATTACTCTGGTTCTCTCATCATAACTTTCTTTTAACTCTAAAAGCCATTACTTTTAAGTGAGCTTTCTTCTTAGTGAAGCTGAGTGGCCTCTACAAAGCAGTCCATAAACCAAAACCAACTTTCTTCACAATAGGAACCTTTTGCTACCTTCCACAAAAGACAGCTCTGTCTGCTTTTTGCAAACCATGGAGCACTTAAGGAACACATTTAGAAATACAGCCTGTATCAAATGTGCTTTTATGGGAATCAAATGCACAGAACTACAACAATTTACAAAGTCAACTGTTTACTTTAAGCATTATGTTTTACCTGAGATGACCAGTCCAGACAACTGACAACACGATGCTTTGACCAACGTTCATCAAAAAACTGCCTATTTAAGGACAGTTTTGCTCCTGCTTGAATCTCTCTATAAGGACAATTAGGAGATATTAATCTTAGATGACTTTTTCAATTAAAAGTATTGGAAATTCATAGAAAAGTATTTAACATTCACAGTACCCTTCTTTGTCCTCTAGATCTCTTCCACTGTAGTCAAAGAAAATGTTGATTTGCTCAGAAAGGGCTCTTTCAACAATCCTTGTGGAGTGGTCAAAAAAACTTAAAAATTCTTCAGAATGCAAAATTTGTTGCTTTTCCTCCTCTGTGAGTTCATGAGGGGCAGCTGAAAAAAATTTATACAGACATTTTCTGGACTGCACACTTTCTCCAATTCTTTTCAAGAAAGAAAACCAGTATTTATCATGATTTTTACTAATTTTTACATTTTATGTTTTGCTGGCTAATTATTTAAATTAGCTAATTTAACAATGAAAATAATTTTAAATTAATGGAAGAAGAAGTTTAAAAATGTATTGATAGCTTTCTTTACAGCACACTCAGAATGGCTCCAGGTGAACGGTACTGTACCTTCTTCCTCCTCCTCTTTTTTTAATGTTTTTTCTTCCTCAGGTTCAACTAATGGTTTTGGTGCAACCACATCATCTTCCTCTTCCTCATCTAAGGAGAAACATTATGGTGAAACCATCAGTGTTTCTAAAGGGGAACAGTAACATTCTATGTGAATCTCAAATAAGCTGATGTAAAATGGTATCATGTAGCTTAAAATGGTTGCATTTGTAAAATGTAGTCCCAAGGATAACATTATCACAAACCAATATATCATTGGAACACTGTCTCCACCTCAGTATCAGTTGCACTGAGTTATGTAGTTGCATAAACTGAAATAAGACACGCAGGAAATTGTAAAGAATCCAAAGTGGAAATTTGTCTTCCAGGCATTTATGATTCCACACAGAACCACACGGTGCATGCATGTTCTGTGTAACACACTGACACATTAATGCTGCGGAATAAAGAAAAATCAAATGTCTAAAATAGTCTACAGAGCAGCTGCTTACTTGTGATCTGAAAGCATCAGTCTAATGGGTCTGCACATGGCATGAAGATGGCTCACATTAGCTTTCAGGTTGCTATTCTGAGAGGCAAATTTTGCTAAAGATAATAGCTGAGAGATTACATTTTTTCTGTCATTCTAGATGCAAGTCTCATTATCTGTATCATGTTTGGCAATGAGAACTTTACAGGAAAATGTGTTTTCCCTAATTGCAATGAATAACGTAAAATGTTAATGTTCAGGAATACTGACAAGTCTTACAGCACTTTCTGCACTTGCACATTTTATTCTTTGAATGCTGTAAACCAGAAAATACCTTTAAATTACTTAGAATTGTGGAATATGCTGGCTTTTCTTCATCCACTTTCTAGAATAAACTTCTGAAAAGACTTGTTTTTATTGGTTAAACAGCTACGTCATCTGCTTATAAGGGAATGGCAGCAGGAGACTGCTGCATGCCTCATCACAGTAATGAGACAGTATTCAACAGGGACTAGGCTTGTTTGTTGCAGCCATCTCCCTGACCCATGTTCAAAGTTATCTAACACAAAAAGTAAAAAAAACCAAAATGCACATGCACGCACACAAAAAGAGTAAAAAAAAAAGGGGTGGTCAAGGGATGGGAAGCAGCTGCCAAGCCATGGTCCCAGCAGCCAGGCCAGCTGACTAGATAGCAACAACCAGATGGTACTGCAAGGATTGTCTCTCTGCTATGAGGTGGCAATGGGATGGCACAACATTTTTCTGCCTGACTGCTTCCAATCATGTCTTTCCCCAATGGCAAGCCTGTGCAATTACCAGCACTCCAGGAGGTCTACAGACAAGCCTTTACCCTGCAAACAAAATACAGCTTGTAGGCCATACCAGCTGCCAAACCACACACATAGTGATAGGTTTAAAGAGGTCTGAAAATCTTTCTAACTCCATAGTATAGGCAATAAAAATATAACTGTACCTGCAGGAAAGAAAGCTTTAAATGACACTGTATAATGCACACAATAATACAAACTCCAACTTAATCAAAATGATAATGACGTATGCCAATCCTACATTACTTGAAATTGAGCGATTTTTATGTTCTGACAAGTTTACAGAACTAGGATAAATGGCATGAATGATTTCAATATATGCTCATACTTTTGAACCAAATGGTGAAGGTTAAAATCTTTCCTTTCAAGGGCCTCAATCAGCCACAAAGGAAAACAGTAATCACTGTCTTTTCAGCCAGCCCAACTGCATTTGTCAGCCCTTTCTCCGTCAATGCAGCCAGAGCAATCAACCTGCCAAACATTCAGAATGGAAAAACAATCTGAAAATACAGGGTATAATGCACCTGCCAGTGAAAATGGCCATTTCAAGAAAAGCTAGTGATCTCAGTGACCCTGCTGAGGAGGCGGTGGTGCAAAGGGGAAAGAACCCGTAAAAGAATTCTTAGTGATCTCCACTCTCTTGCACATTGACACTTCCTTACAAAGCATGCCAATTACAGCTTTTGTGCTACTTAAAAAAAAAAATGAAAGCTTTTTTGGGCAAAATAATCACGCGAAGAAACAGAAAGACACTGCTCCTTTTTCGATGGATTCACATGCACAGCGGACTTGTAACCTGAAAACTGGATAACTTCCGGCCATTTCAAAGAAGGGAGTTCTTAATGTCAAATAACTACAGGTGTGAACAATTAATTAAAAAATGTCATCTGACACACATGACTTCGATAACAACACATACGGCATCACATATTCAAACTACAGCCACTTGGATAAAAATCCCCCTCTTTTTTGCTCTGCCAATCAATCTTGCAGAATTAAATGATGCCTTCAAATTTAGAAATTTGGTTTTGGGTCACCCTGGATACATTATTCTAGCTTTGAAAGTCCCAAATTAGAAATTTCAGCCCAACCCCCCATTAGTCATACTACACTGATTCTAAGTACCATTTTCAGTGACAGGAGTCAAATTCTTGTCAAACGTAGACGGTCAACCCCTTAGTGCTATATGACCTTCTAATCTACATATTTTATTCAAAAGATCATATAGTTGATTGCTCCTGCCTTTTAATGTTTGAAACATAAATGGCATATATTATACAGAGCTCTAAATTCCTTCATAGTACTTTCAATGCATACAGCCAGCTGATATTACTGCATATAAATGCAGGATACAGCACTTGTTTTAATATTCTCAAAGTATTAGACTTGAAATTGAACATGTCATCTCACTGATTTATCTGTAACTGCATAAATGTAAAACCTCTCTAAAGAAGACTCACATGCAAACTTTCTTATTAAGGGATCTGGAGAAAAAAATCAAATTAATAAAAAAAAAATCCCCACATATACAAGTTCTTGACCTCATCATCCAAAACTAGAATGCTTTCTACTCCAAACCCAGGAAGCTTTCTCACAGTTCACAAAAAAAGGCATCCTTAAGCTGCTGGACTAAGAAATGAAGTAAGCAATGTTTGTTTAAATTAATTAACAAAATTAATTTGTTTTAATTACTTTTCCTGTCTCTCTTTCATCTTAAATTTATTTAATAGCAGGCCAGATACTGCAAGGAATTAGCATAATATTAATACAGCACCCAGCAAACACTGAAACACTGGACATACTATTTCTGAAAAAGTTCCAGTCTAGTCAGTCAAGGACCCATGATACTGTCATGCACTGCATTTATCCGAAGTCAGCTACCCAAATTTGAAACCTTAAGGGCACTCCCTGACTGCATCCACCTTATTCATTACTGACTGGATCTACTGGCATTTTAAGCCACTTCAACTGTCAGTGTACCAAATATGATTTCAGGTTTAAAAATGGCTGCAAAGGCTTGGAAGAGGCTGCTTGGTCCCTTTCACAGGGCCACGACGACAGGAAATGGGACTCTATGTCACATCAACATATTGATGAATATTCATTGTAACAGGCTAAGGGATTAACTCCATGTTGTTTCTGACAGGCAATCAGGGGAACTAAGGTTACAAACTGAGCAGTGAAGTAGCTGCTATTTTTATGCAATCTTCAATAGCAACAAATGTCTTGCCAATGAATGCTAAAAACAGATTTAATGAACTACTGAATTTTTACTTTGAGTTAACATCAAAATTGTGATATATTTTGGCAAGACAGAAAGAAAAGCAGTGCTGTAAATTAGGCTGCACCTAGCAATAACACTGTAGAGTGTAGTTCCAGTTGTCTGAGCAATCTGTTGCTGCAGAGTAGGTTAATCAAAGTTAAATCATCTGTGAAATGGGTGGCTTTTGTTAAGCTGAATGTCTTCACATCAAGTTTTCCTATCTGTATTTCTGTAGATTTAAGGCGTGTACTAGATAATACAGAATCAAAGAATATTCTGAGTGGGAAGGGACCACGAGGATCATATATGAATATACAATGGTCTTTATTCTAAAAATATTAAAATGCATAAATCCTGCATTCACTGTGCCAGCATCCAAGAAGGAAATCCTATACATCATATTTTTATTACTCTGCTTAATATTTTAATTCTATGTCCTGGAGATGTTAGCAGACAATTATTCCTCAACGAGTGGAGTTAATGTAGTAATACTGTCTGCAGTCAGCTGCAATTGCACATGCACAGTATTGTACAGCAGCACTAAGCAGCAAGTACCCAGCTAGTCCTGGAAAGCCTTAATTGTGACAGCTGAGCAAAATCATCTTCCCCTATACACCTATAATCTTTCTTTGGATTAACTGATTTCTAGGAGAGATCCCAATTTTATAGTTTTATAATATATATGAATCAATCTTCCTAAGGCAGTTTCTCAAATACTCTGAGGTCATAATAAATCAACATATTAGTACTGCAATAAAATAATGGAAGTTGTGAGAACTGTTAGAACACTAAATGCCTTCATCTCCTAAGGAAGCTGCAACATTTCAAAATTAATTTAACTGTTGCATGAATCCAAACCAGGCCTTTCCAAATGCCAAGTTTTATTTGAGGACATGAAGTCTCTCCTATTTAATTCACTTGGTATGTGTTGCCACAAATATTTCCATAACAACTAGAAATGGTTTTAATGTAAAACTAGTTTACTTCTACTTCCTATCTGTCCCATCAGGCAGACTGGTTGTAGTTTCAATGTTTCCTAATTCAGCTTACAATGTAACTACACAACCACTGTAGCACACAGAACTGGAACTAAGAGAACTATTTAGTTGGGTGATGTGCTGCGGGTTTGTTGGTTTTATTTCATGTGCTGTCCTCCCCCACCAAATCAAGTGTTAGCACAAGTGGACCTAAAGAAGCAGAATGACTGCAGAGTGTATCTAATAAAACTGCTTCTATTTTCCTTATTCAAAAGCACAGCTCCAACAGCATTTTAAAATCTCAAAATATATTATGAAGGGTCCAGTTCACTTCACATTATAAGAAGCTGTGAACACTGAGCTAACCTAGCTCAGATGCAATTTGCTGCTGGATAAGGAAGCTGCTGCAGGTGTAAGTTCAGTTGCAAGCTCCACTTTCAAGTGTACTTTGCAAGGTTATTTTTGTTTACAGTACATGCACTCAGATAAGCGCAACTCAGACTGTGAGAAGAAATAAGAATCAATAAGATATATTTTACAGAATTTAAATTTATCTAATTGCACCCTGAAATTCAGCATATTACTTTTGTCAATTGTTTCAAAGAGTTTAAAATGTTCTTTTCCCAAGAAAAATCTCTTACCTAGTGACTCCTTTTTTGTATGCAGCATGATTTATTCTTTTTTTAAACCTGTGTCCTATTTCAGATATCATTGTAAAATGGGAACATGGAGCTTTGTTATTAATGTATTCAGGTGGTCTTAAGATAAACTTTAAAATATCTTCAACACTGAAATGATGAAAAGACATCTGTGAATTTTGTGAGGCACATGAAATAAATATATTTTAAAAAATTAAGATGACCCTCAAGAAATCAGTATTTCTAAGGTGGAATGGATCAGGAAACAATACATGCATTGAGACCGCTTTCTGGTAAATGCATAAATAGAGAGGACCACTGTTCCACTCCACTCCAGCAAACCCCAACTACAGCCTATCTACTGTGAAACTCGGATCATACAATCCCAAGCAATTTCCACTGTCAGCAGGGAACAGAAGTAGAACTCTTCAAGTACATAAACTGTGACCTAAGTCTTCAGATTCCACGAACCTGAACATGAACAGAGTGGAGGAAAAAAGATCTGAGGGATTAGGAAAAGGAAATGTTGAGGGCATGCAAGAAATGAAAGCAGGAAAACCCCAAACACCTACTTGTGCAGGGATACAGATAAAATGAAGAATAGAAAAGAAACACAGAGAAAAACCATATCCTCTGGTTCACTGAATAATTAAGTTTGAAAGATATATCCTTGCATAAACACCCAGAAGTTCACATACCAAAGAGCAGGAAAATGCAAAATTATGAATGTAGAAGTAGGTCCTAAAATTGCTAACACAGACACATACTCAAAATCAGTCATATTATACAACCGAGAGATTTTGTTGTAGAACTACACACAAGCTACATCAAGACTAATACCTTCATTTGCAGATAAATTCAAGTGTCTCAAGCACTGAAAAGCAAATCTGCTAGCCAACCATATTTTCTTTGGAAAAAATTATTTTTTGAAAAGCAAACAAGTCACAACTGAAAGAAAGACTGAAAGAAAATGTTCAATTGCTGAAACAGAAACTATGTAAGTTATAAATAAATTAGTTTCTTCTTTTAAAACTCCAAGTACAAGCTTCAGGTATAAAAATTTAAATTCTTAAGAAGTAGGGGGGTTAATTGCTTAGTTTGTTGTAGGATAAACAGTCTTCAAATAAGTTCAAAGAATGTTCGGGGTTGGAACGGACTTTAAAGATGATCTAGTTCCAACCCCCTGCCATGGGCAGGGACACCTTCCATGAGATCAGACTGCTCAAAGCCCCATCCAACCTGGCCTTGAACACACCCAGGGATGGGGCAACCACAGCTTCTCTGGGCAACCTGTTCCAGTGCCTCACCACCCACAAAGTAAAGAATTTCCTCCTGATATCTAATCTAATCTCTTCATTGACCCTTATCCAGTCACCATCTGCCCTTGTGCAAGGTCCCTCTCCAGAGCTGCATGCAGCACTCCAGGAGCAGAGGAGACGGGCAGGATCACCTCCCTTGACCTGCTGGCTGTGCTGCGGAGGATGCAGCCCAGGATATCTTTGGCTTTCTTTTGGGCCACTTCTTCAGCTTGTCCAGATCCCTCTGGACAAGAGGGATCCCTCTGGGTGGCATCCCATCCTTCAGGCATGTCAACCACCCCACTCAGCTTGCTGTCACCTGCAGATGTGCTGAGGGTGCACTCAATCCCTCTGTATGTCAGTGATGAAGATAACAAATAACACTGGTCCCAGTATGGACCCCTGAGGGGCACCACTTGTAACTGATGTACACCAGGACTCTGAGCTGTTGACGTCTGGATGCAACCATTCAACCAATTCCTGATGCACCTAACAGTCTACCCATCAAATCCAGCCCTGTCCAATTGAGAGAAGGATGTTGGGGGGGATCGTGTCAAAGGCCTTAGAGAAATCCAAACAGACTCTGTGTACACTTCCCTTGTCCACTGATGTAGTCACTCCATTGTAGAAGGCCACTAGCTTGGCCAGGCAGGAGGTGCCAAGTTATGTGTGGATTCTTAAATGTCACAAATGCAAAATACATCCCATTTATTTATCAGCTGTCAGCTAATTAAGCAACTCAGTGTTTATATACTAGGTGAACATATACTAGGAGTGTGAAAGTACCACATATTAGTTGCAAGAGTGATGCTTAAAGAGATGCAGAATGACAGTAACAGTTAAGCAAAACCTAAAAAAAATTAGTAATAGAATTCATATAAATTATCTCACATATCAACCTTCATTTACCTTATTAAGTTTCAAGATCACAAGTGCTAGGTCTAATTCAGCCAGTCATCATTATATTAAAAGAAACCAAAACCAACTTAATAGTAATAAATTAACCATTCACCTTCCTTGGGCTGAGTCATAACAGGTGTTTGTGTCTCCTTTGTGTAGGTAACAATTTCTCGAGGAGGAAAGTCAACTTGTGTAATTTTGGCCATTCCAAGTTTAACAGGTCCACGTCTAAATAAAATTAATTTAAGAATCAGAAAAATACATTTCATTTTATTATTTCATATTTTTCCTAGAATAATACCCAAGTCATTATGTCCCAGCACTGCTTAGTCAAACTTAAATCCAGTGGAAACTATGAACAAGTCACACGATTATGACTACTATTTTATCATTATTATTTAAAATCAGCAACTATTTATATATCTGTGACAAAAAGGAATATATGCACATATAAATATCTGTACATTGGGATCTAATTTTAAATTTTTGCTCTTTGTGCTTGACCAGAATACTGCCACATATATGATACATCTGTATTATCAGGGGTACAGATCTAGTCATGCTTGTACAGCAACACTTCTAGGATTATAAAGTTTGAAAACCAACTTAGTTATACTGAAGGAAAAAGCATCTCCCAATATTTTAACTTTGCTGCCCTTTTTTGTTCACTTCTAAGATACTATCTAGAATGCAGAACTGCTGCTGACCTGGAACTCACACTGACAAATGATTTATCCATTATACATTGTTTCAGAGCACAGTACTGAAAACCTCTGACCTTTCTGATTTTAATAAAGGTAGATATAGCTAGCATCATACAACACATAACATATTCCAAAACCTGCACAACATTAATTCAGTCATTGCAGCCTTCTGTAAAACCTAATTGCAGTATGTACTGTAATAATACTGCAATGATCCAACAATTTACCTATATCAGATTTCATTTCTTTTTATCCGCTCCTCTCCCAAGATAAAAGCAGAGGAGTAACTCCTTTTGAAAGGTTTTGGTGGGCAGAATCATAATTCTTAGCACACAATATGGGTTTTAGTTAGTGCTTACAATGAGCTTCAGCTTTTATAAACGTATTTGTAAGAAAAGATGGGAATTGCTCTGTTTTTAAATACAGTCATGCTAACTGTTTTATTTTAAATAAATGACTTCTTAAAGTTTACATTCGTCAAAGAAAGACTCAAAGAAAACACAACTTATTTGTATTTATTAGAAATAAGCATCTAATTTATATCAAATGATATAAAAGTTTCCCATTGCAAGCAAACCGTGCTAAGTCTAGGGACAGCAAATTGCTAATACTTACAAAGCAGTTTCTTAACAACAACTACAAGTCTTAAAGGAAAAAATGCTCATACTTATTATCCATAAGCACATGAAAGAGGGAATATAAGAAATCTATGCAATACCCCAGATCGGAATCAGAGTGGAGCTGAAGAACTGATGGATCAGTATCCCAATGCAGCGTCCTGGTACCCCAGGTTGAACAATCATGCAGCATTAGCAAAAAAGGCCAGAGATTAGTGAAGCAAATACACACTATGAAATTCTAGAGTTACAGCAAGCTTATAGTTATTTCATTGTTCACAAGAAACAAGGCAATGCAACATCAGTTAAGGGAAATTCAGCAAACATTCAGTGCAATAACACATGCAGTAAATACAAAAGTTAAGAAGGAAACAGAATTCAGAGCTATTAGCAAAGAATTAAACTATTTTAAAGGTTGAAAATTAAAGGTCTGCAAACAAATGTTGCCTTAATGAAAGGCAAATAAAAGTATTTTAAATACTGGTAAGAACCACTAAAAACTTGAAATTCCTTTTAAAATATTTTCAGGTTTGTTCAAGTTATATGAATACAGATTTGTTAACATAACAAACTTGTCCAGAGCAGTAAATATGTGGAGGAAACTGTCATATTGGTAAAGGAAATGAGTGAACACATAAGCCTTCTGGAAGTGGGGCAAAAAAGCATTTCCACTGGGACACAGAACTGCCAGAGTTTCCAAGATATGACATTGCAGTAATTATGGGTTAAGCACTGCCTTGGGCTTGTAAGTGTCATCTGAGTTAGAGCCAACTCCATCTAAGACACTTAAAATCTCTTCTAAATTGTGGGCTTTATATTAATAACATGTTTCAAAGTCATGTCGAATAACAAACAGAATGTATCCATTTCAAGTTGTACTAGAAGAAATAGGAAGAGGGAAATCAATATTCCCTCTACCTTCATTTTTAGCCTTCATCCCTTCTGCAGAAATTTTCATGTAGTCTACTGGCTATCAGGCTTAGGCAGAATTTTAGAAACACACTTGTAAGACATTAGCAGATTAACCTGCATGCTTTTTTCTGACATTCTTGTATGTTGTCTGCATTTTTTAAAATAATGTTTCTGAATAAAAAAATAAAGAATATGAAACATTTTACTACGGTAAGTCAGTAAAAGACAATTTTACATTTTCAATCCATACATGGTAACTTTTCTATTAACCAGGTGCAGAATTCCCAAAGTTAAAGTTGATCTGAAAAATATACATGCAATGCCATAAAAGCTCATAAATATGGGTGTGCCATGCACTACCTTGTTCTAGTGGAAAGTATGCATTAGGACTATTACTCATAATTTAATTAGGAATTACAAATCCACCGTCTTCATATATAGCAAATCAACTGCATCCACAGCAATAGCTTCATACCCAAATCCCAAAAATCTTTTCATGTCTTTTGTGCATCAGAGAACACATCATTTTAGCCTAAAGTTAATTACTCTGAGCATACTTATTCATTAGATCTCTGCTCTCTTTCTTGACCAAAGAGATTTAAGCTTAAGAGTTTATTCGGTCCCTGAGACTTGAAGCTGGGTATTGCTTATATGTTGTTCAACCATAAGCAAAACCAAACCACCTCCCCAACCTTCATGTTGCAAAGAATACCTTAGCTTCAGATGCAGATGCTGCATCACCACAATACCTGTCAAATATTTTCTCAACTTTTTCAACTGTGTTTGAGAGGAACTTGGGAAAAAGGCTATAAACATAAAATGCTCCAACTTCTGCACCAGTTTAACATCTAGCCCTTAATGAGGTAGCTTTCCTGTTTTCAAAGCATTATTTGCACTTTCAAAAGTTGCTTCAGTTGTACCAGGGACAGTCTGTCTTTTAAAACAGTTGAAGCTAACAAGTAGTACAGGAGATACAGTTAAATATTTCTCAGAGATATCCTTTTAAAATAAAGGTAACATTCTAAGATAAAATTCACCTATTATATATGTACCAAAATGATGCAAAAGACTGTTTATTTTGTTTTGCAGTTTGTTTTGCCTTCAGTTAAATGAATTTATCTACAAGCTTCAGTGAACAAATTTCCTGTTCTTTCACGTATGTCCAGATTTCTCTGTATTCAGGCACTTTCCTAACAATTCCTGTATCTCTAAAAATATTTTGTTTTTCAACTAATTCTATGAAGCATCCACCAGCCTAAAAGTAAACTGGTTGTATTCTTTTCTAGTGTAGGACTTGCACTCTTGACTGAGGAAAAAAAGAGAAAGAACCAGGATGAAACTAGGAAACAAAACCCTTTACTAATGAAAATAAAGCAAGACAGATGAAGTAACAGCAGGTGCACAGTGTGAACACTGCTCTACTGCTTACTAGAAGAGTTACTGAGAAGATTCAGCATCACAGAGGAGGCTCTGTAATCCATCTCATATTGGTAGGAGTCAGCTATAAAATGCCACGTGTAACACCAAGGGATATCATACTATCTAACATGAAAGTCCAACTTTCACGTTCAAAATGTATGAACTTGTACTAATAAACCAGGATAGAGACACCCATTTACTGGGAGAAGGGAAGAATCCACTGGTGGAAGAACAAGCAAGGGGACTCAACAGGGATTCCATAATGCCTTCAATTTAGCGGTATATTCATACCTCCATGTCCTAAAGATCACAATCCTGAGACAGATTGAAAGTTTGAAAATGCTTTAAGCTTTTCAGACTCAGGATATGGGTTTTCTCCAGGCCTCAAAAGAAAATGCATGCATGTAACATTGCATTACTATGTTTGAGAACACACAATCAGAGAGCAGTGCACTGATGAGGTAGAAATAAATTTAGTACACAACGTGGCATTCCCTGACAGGTATGTGGCCTATACATACTGGTTCATGCTGAATTTGCATTAGGTGTGAATGGAAAGAAAGTATTTTCTTTTAAAACGTCATCATCAAATACTTCTTGATTTTCTTCTTCTAGTGAACATAAACACTTATATTTATATATTTTTTAAAATATAATTTAATAAGCAATAAACAATTTAAAATAATTAACATTTGCTTTCTACTCAATTAAGGAACAATTATATTGGTTAATTAACATGACAGGCAAACAAGATCATACCTGAGCACTGTTAAAAAAAAGTCTGGGTTCACATCTGCTGTCTGGTGCATTCTCTGTTTTCTCGTAATGATTTCTACTTAGAAATAGGCACCACATAACCTTTGTTCAGGTCATTATTACCTTGAATATTTTCAGATTAAGATGTATATAGTTATGCATGTATAATCCACATGCATATAAGATGTTACTGGAGTCTTTAAAAAAGATGTTTCAAAGAAGTCTAACCTTTGACTCCTTTTCCAAAACAATTATTCATACAACAAGAGTAACTGATAACTGCTGCAATTACTGTGCTTTAACTAAACTTCATCCACAATGTATACTTACTAAATTTAAAGTACACAAAGTTCACTTGCTGAGAATATCTTACCAATATTAATAGGCAGCTACTGCTGTTATTTGCAGACTGTCCATGGGAAACAGTAGAAACACCCTTTGGAAGTAGTGTTTTCCCACCTTATCACCCATATATCACCACTTGATATATTTAACAGAAATCTTTAGAGCAGCATGTCTCAAACTATCATGCTCAAAGAAACGGTCAAACAGCTGTGACAAGTACTGGCACTGAAAAAAAAGACCAAAACAACCGTGGCTATACTAAGATGGAGTTATGTTTTGACAAAATAAGAGATTGCAAGTGCTGTAGTTGTGCTACACAGATGAAGTAAAATAATGAGAAATATGGTTCTGAGTAAGGGAAAAATAAAATCAGAAGTAACGCAAAGTTTGTAGACAGTACCTTTTTATTAGATCAACTAGGTATGGGAAAAAGCAAATAGTCTATCATCCACACCTATCCTCCTTTATAAAAAGCTGGGAAGAGTGCAGAAGTTTGACTTTTTGAATTTGTTATTGTCCCAAGACATTCATTTTACTTCAAACTTGCAAGTTTAAACAATTCCACATTAATGCTGGCAACTTCAGATCAGGAAGTATAGTTGCATTTCAAATTTTAAAGTGAAGTATTTCTGCAAAACAGTCACTTTTGACAGATTCAACACTGTAACCTCATTTTATTATAATCAAGTAATTAACCTTGCTTTCTTCTAAAGCTTAATTATTCAGAATACAAGTATTGAGCAAAGGAACATGACAAGGAAAGTGACATACCTGGATCCAACAGCACCATCCCCGGAGTCCTGGCTCCCAGCCTCGCTTGGCGTACTCACAGATTTGGACGACGGAGAGGTAGGAGGAGGGACTAAATAGTGAAACAGACAGGTATCCGCTGTTACTACTCGCAGAGGTTGCACAGCTTAGGATGTTTTCAAATTAATTAAAAATGAAGTATTAAAAAAAAAGTGATGGCAAACAAAAAATACATGGATGAAAATGAACAGTAGAAAGAGAGGGGAAAAGACAATGTTAACAATTCATGCTGGACTTTCATGCAATTGTTTGGTATTTATATGCATCTGGGGCATACAAAAAGACATGGAAGGGAAGACATTTAAGAGAAAATGAATTGAAAAAATATTTTTAAACTGAACTTTTGAAAAATGATGACACTGATTTTCAAAGGGTAATTTCCACTGTCTCATGTTGCTTAAACATAAAAAAGTTAGTTGTTAATACAGCTCTGACATTAGTCCTTCTGAAAGATTAGACAATGAATGTGTTTAACTGGCAGTGTTATTTCAAAATATATAATCACCAAACCATGGACCAAAAAAGTGGCTGTGTCATACAGCATCCTGTTATTTTTCCTAGTTTGAATCAAATCAGCATAAATCTTGCGTAGTACAAAGTTTCTAGTATTGGGTCTTGAGAATGACTCTTTTTTTTTTTTGTCTGACAGTAAACAGTCTAGTACCACTGTATTAAAACTTCTTAAATGTCAGTTCATTTTCTGTTTGTAGATGAAGACTGCATTTTCTATTTGAAAAGTAACATGCTTTCTCGAAGTGATACACAGTGAATCACATAATGCAATTTGATACAAATACAAAGTTACTTTGGTATTTCTTCAAGTTTTCTTTTTAGAAATGGTCATTTTTAAATGAAATTTAGGGTTTAAACACAAGAATCAAGTAGTGTTTTGAAGGCACTTATATGATTCATTTTTCAGCAATATGTAAAGCATTCACTGCTTAGCAACCCTTAAAAAACCTTTTAATCAATTGAACACAAATTATTTACATAAACTGCTGTCTACTCTGTCAGCAGTTAAGCATGGGAGAACTCTGAATTTAGGTCTGCAAGATTTCTACAGAATTTCTTGAAATCACAAGTATATTGTGAATTCTAAAGAATTTTTCTACCCCATTTCAAAACAGAGACATTGTTCTAATTGACAGAAATTATCCCTTAATTTACCAAAGTAATAATGCATTTTTCAATTTAATAAGATTTCATTCCTTCTAGGAGAGAGACCTTTTTTATAGGTCTTGAGTTGTATTTCATAAATTCATAGATACACACATTTAGACTTTATACTTATATAACTGGGGGCATGTAAGAATATATAAATTCTTCAACTTTTCCTCGCCATGTCCTGGTTAATCTATAGCAAAGGAGCTGCCCCAGGCCTTTGCTTTGCCATCTGTGTGCATTTTCAGGACACGGTGACGTCGCGGCCCCAGCGCTGGTGCTGCAGCGCTCTCTTGTGGGGAAAGCGCTTCTTGGGAAACCCTTCCCAAAACTGAGGTGAGTCCCACTGAAACACCAACAGTCTTACGAAAAGACCAGATGGAATTTCACCTACCCCAGAGGATTAAACTATAGAATGTTTTTGAAAATACTTCTGGTTCACTAACTTAAGGCTTCTTATACAGTAAGTATGGTAGATATGAAAAACATACTAACACTGATATGGTCCCTTCTCCCGTAAGAGAGCGCTCTCTCCCTAGCAATTAACAGCACAGGAACTGCCTTAGGAATTAATACAATTTTCTAGGAAAGAATCTAATGTCAAGCAACTCCCCTCCACTGACAGTGTGAGCACAAGCTACCTCAGGTGCACACCAAGCAGCTCAGCCATGAGTTAGCACCAGTTCAGGCATACAATCACTGTATCTGCCAGCATCCAGTCAGCAGAAAAAGAGCTTGTTGCTTAGGCATGCTAACTGCAGGCAGCAAGTTGGACTTGATTAAGGATTCATATTGGATCTGGTTATCTCAAAAGGAAACAGAATGAATTCCCTGCGTTCACTGAAGGGTGTGATTAAGTAGCAGCTCAGTGGAATTAAACACAACATGCAGGGGTGCACCCAATCTTGCATGTCAGCACCTCTGAGATTTTCATGAACACCTACTCTAAGCGTACACGTGAACTTGCTTTCAGGACTGGCCATTCTGTGCCTTTTAGATTCTCTGCCAGATGTGGAAAAAAGCAACAACCACATACATTCCTACAAAAATTTCATCAACTGCCTTAGCACACACAGCATCATGCAAGGGAAGTGTTCAACTATTAGTCCAGCAAAGAAAATCTGTAACAGGTCACAGTTGCACACTGGTGCTAACACAGCCAAATGGAGTCTCTCGACTATTAAAATAGTTTGAATTACCAAAAATGACTGCTGGGGCTGTTGGAATGTGAACAGCTATAATAGTGTTCACTTTTGAACACTGGAGGATTACACAAAAGCAATTATGAAAATATAATCACAGATATATCTCTAAGAAATTATTATTACTTTTTTATTTACAAACCCAGTTGAATAGAGACCCAGCAAGAAGCCAAACTGATAAGCTTTAAACCCCTTTGATTTCAGAGTTGGAGACAAAAAGCAGAGTTGCATTATCATGTTCCTTGCTTTCATTTTCCACAGGGCCTGCCTAAGTAAAGGCAAAAAAGCAAGAGCCAATATGCTAAAACATCCAAGAGCTGCACAGATACCAGTCATCACCCTTGGAAGCTAATTTTTATACTTAATGTTGCTGTTGCTCCATCAAAGTCAGTCAGGTATTTGAGGTAAGAAAAACTAAGGTGAAAAAGATGTGGAAAAGAAACAAGCCAACTCCATACAAAAAAAAAAAATCAGCATTAAAATTTGGCATTGTGGAAAAGAGTAAGGCAAGAAAACACAGCAGAATAATGAGCATGAAAAATGGGGGGGGGGAAAAATGCATACATGATACTTACATACTTTAACTGATGTACTTCAAATAATCCACTAAGTGAATGGTGTTATTTATAAAATAATGTTATGTAATGCCTACTGAAGCGCATCATTTGACATTTATAACAGATCACAAAGGACAAAAGAGTGTAAAACCCAGACACGTATAACCCCCAAAAAAGTGGCCAGAGTTATTATGTTAGTTATACAAATACCTAACAAAAACAAACAAACCATCACCACAAAAAAAAACCAACACAAAGCCCCAAAAAACACTTTACCTCAAAAAAAAGACTAAACAAAAAACTCCCAAACATTTATTTCAAACAAATAGTAACATTCCTACCAACAGGAGACTCGGGTGTCAACCCCATGCTCTGAAGTAATGCTTCAGCTTCTCTTCTTTTCTTTTCAAGATCAGATTCTTCTTGTACTGGAAGAACTTCTTTCTTCTGGTCAGTCTAAAAATTATTTAATAATTAAGTTACAGCACTTAACCTTTCATTTATTTTGAGACCCCACAGGGTTTTTTGTAATACTGAAACCTATCATCAAGTAGGTTAGATATCCAATTTCAATAATTCTGATGGTATTTTTTTGTAGAAAAAGTGAACAGACAGGAATAATGATGTTCCAAAGCTTTGGTACTGTCTTTAAAGGACATATATAAACATGCAAAAAGTGTCTGCATATTTACCAAAACAACTAACACTTCATAAGATTAGGAGTACCTTTTTTTACACTAATCCTAAGCACTGTAAAATGCAAAAAGTGGAAAAATACATCCTGTACCTGGGTATAGAAGTATTTTAGAGACAGTCATATGGTTTCTATTTTACTCTGACAATAACTGTGTCAAAGAAAAGTAGTTTTCTTTAAGTTGTGTTATCTGCTAGATATAAAAAAAAGCACACCTCTGTCCTCTTTCATTTAGAAATAGTGCAAGCTCTATTGCAAAACATGCTGAATACTCCATATCTTTCTACTCTTAGTTAGCTGCTTTTTAAAAAAGCAATTCTGGGAATACACTGCTACAATATCATTAGGACATAATTTGAGATATTTCTTTCTCCTTTTTGTCTGAATCATGTAGTTGGCAGCTGCCCAGTCTTCAGTCATATGCTGATTTAGAACACCAACTATATCATAAACAAAACACAGAGAAGTAATGAAAAAGTACCCCAAAACATACCAGCAAAAGTTTCTTTTATGAAATACAATTTGCATTCAGGAGAAACAGTAATCTATCACTGATTATCCCACACTTGAGCAGTGAGAAATCCAGAAGACTGTTAACAAACTAAATGTAAAACACAAGCATCATATAGATCCTAAGTGTTGCTCTGACTTTAAAATTCAGCCTATAGATAGGCCAAAGAGCAGAAGAACATAGTAGATTGTTTGTACAATGATAATACTGAGTCAGACTATTCCTCCAGACATCCTCAGAACCATACTTCAGAAATGAGGTCTTTAAATAACACC
The DNA here is from genome assembly GCA_013400495.1 of Nicator chloris. Lineage (NCBI taxonomy): Eukaryota > Metazoa > Chordata > Aves > Passeriformes > Pycnonotidae > Nicator > Nicator chloris. The sequence goes on along the minus strand of WAAE01011482.1, from coordinate 14,102 downwards.
AATCACAACTCATTAAGCAGAGCTTTCATGCAATAGATCAGTGATTTGATTAATGATGTCACATGCACACAGATAGTTCTGGAAATCTGAACTTTATGCTAGTGTAAGATACTGTTTTCTTCTCAACTGTCCATATGATAAGCTGGATTTAAAAAAAACAAACAAACAAACTAAAAAGTAGGTTTTTATATTACCAGAAAATGAAAGTGTTACACTTATATTAGTACCAACCATTAAACGGACACTCCTTGAATAGGACACAGAAAATGATTGTGTGAACCTACTCTTAAATTTTGGGCAAGTTACATATGCAAGTCAATTTTCAAAGTGAAAATTACGTCTTACTTCTTTCTTCTTTCTTTCTTCTTCCTTTCTCTTCTTCTCCTCTCTGATTTGAGCTAATCGTTGCTTCTTGCGCTCCAACTCCGCCTTCAGCTCACTTTTGTCAGACATGGCTGAAACACTGATCAACAGAAATCACGTCACTGTTTGGCTTTTGTTTTGTTCAGGTTTTTTTTGGTTCAAAGTAAAGATTTATTAAAACATTCAGTAAAAATTACTATAAATTAGAAAGCAATGTAAGTACAAGTGTGGTGGTCAAAGAAAACTGTAAAACATGCATTATATTATTTTTTTCAAAATTGTTACACTGCTAATAAATTGGTGGATCATTTAAAGCCAAAAATGCTACAAAAAGTTTTGCTATGTAATTAACTCACATACAAACAAGAATGACAACAACAAAATTTGGAAATCCTGTAAGCTTAGAACTTCAAAAAGATTTAGAACACAGGTAAGGAAAACTATGTGAAAGGGCTAGGTGAAGAAGAGCTTAATTTTACTGGTTTTAAGCAAAGTCAAGTCAGGAAAGAAAATGCACAAGTGGTCCTACAACAAATGAGGCAACTATAAATGCTTTTATAGTAAGCTTGACAATAAGGATACAAGATTAAGCGTTAGTAATGTGACTAGGTGCTAATTCAAAATAAAGAATACTTTTAAGTGTTTGCACAGCACTGCTAAGCACAGAAAGGGATGCAAAATGTTGCAAGCCTCACACGTCTAACGCCACATCTTAGAAATACGTATACTGGAGTAAATGTATGTATTCTTTCATGTCGTCTGCTAGCACTAAAGTGCTAATAAATAAATAATCTACAGTCAGCATTTTCAAATGGCATTCCCGAGTTCCTTTAAAACAGCACTAGGAAAGCGCGTTGTCACACCACGGATTGCCGCCCGTCCAGCGCCGGCCCGGGGAGGCAAAGCAGCACAAACCCAGCGAGCCCGAGGGAGGGGAGCCCACCCCATCCCGTCTAGAGATGACCACGGTACGAACCTGGTGCTGCTAGAACCAAAGTCCCCACCCAAATCCCACAGGAGCCGTTCCGGGGGGAGCGCCCGGCAGCCCGGCCAGGGTCGCACCACGCCCCGCGGCCCGGGAGAAGGCAGCACTCCCAGCCTCTCCCTCTCAGTGAGCCCCGGCGCGGGCCGCCCCTGGCCCCACCCTACTGCCGCAGCCCTCGCTGCACAGGGCGACGCCGAATCCCACCGGCCGGCAGCAGCGCTGGGCGCTGCTCGGGCCCTTGCGCACCTGTCCGCGGCTCCCGTCCGCGGTTCCTGCCCTGCGCCCGGCGCCCTCGGCCCCGTGCCCCTTCCGCCGCCGCACAAAGGCGCCGACAGCTGGAAGGCTGCTGCCGACGGCAGACGCCGAGGGTCAAACCAGCTCCGAAGGCGTTGCGGGTATGTGCAGAGATCTACTGGAACTGCGGAAAGACACGGAGATCTGTGCAGTAAAACACCCAAAGCCCCACTCGTCCGCACCGTCAGGGCCGGCAATCGTACAGGAATTAACACGGGGAACGAGCGCGAAGCGACGCGAGGTCGGGGCGGTTCCCGAGGCTCGGCGCCACACCCCTCCCGCGGGGAGCTTGGCTGGCGAAGCCGCTTGGAGAACAACGACACCCAGCATGCAGCGCGCACCGCTGGATGGGCCTCGTCGCCGGCGCTTCCCGGGCGTGGGCGCGGCTCGGCCGCGCGCTGCATGATGGGAGCCGTAGTCTTCGGGAGTGGGGACACACCAGCAGCCCGCGCTCGGCGTCTGCAGGGAGTGAGCGCCACCGCCTGCGCGCTGTGCCCTGGTTAGCTGCTGGCGGGGGCGGGCGGGGAGCTCCCCTTACGGAGGCCTCGGCTGCGTCCCCGGGCAGGGCAGGGCAGGGCGGGCTGAGGCGGGATCCCTGTGCGGGTCAGCGCCTTCGCCTCTGCATTGGCTTCTGGGCAGTGAGGGGCGATCCACGTTAGGCCCCTCCCGCAGCCGCGTGTGAAAACCAGTAGTGTCGATGCGGACGCTCATGGAACTGTATAGTTTTAACCGTGGTGCCCACGTGCGGCCAGTAGCCATAATCCCTCCAGTAACCTGGGGATAAGGAGTATAAAAGCCTGATCGAGTGTGAGCGTCAGGCCAGTGACAAAATGGCCACCGCAGATGGTGCTGTGTGCGTGTCAGGCGGTGGCGTTGGGCTGCCCTGGTGACACGGCGGTTCCCTCATAAGCGTCGTGCAGGAATGAAGTTACACAGCGCATTTTGATACAGCTCCAAACTGGTAGCAAGTGACTTTGCTGTTTCCCACTCGTCCTAAACAAATAAGTATTTGTATCCTGTGGAAACATCAAAATCATGTACCTGTTTTGGTAACTGCTGGGCTAGTGCTACTGACTTCTATCTCAGTGAAGTGCTGGGTCCCCCAGCCTGCCGATCTGCCAGAACTGTACTTACCAAAGCAGAATTATAAGGAAGATTGCTGTAGTTCAAGTGGAGCATGTGTTCACAACACGCTATGAAATTAAGCTTTTGGAGTCTGTTATAGATGGAGCAACCAATCAAATTGATATAAAAAAGAATTTATTGATTACAAAATAATTTTGGAAAAAGCCACAATCAAACGACCAGAGTGTCGAGCCTAGGAATCGACACTGGTGAACAGAGGGTCACGTCTATCTTGCCATCCCCTCTCTGTCCATGTTTTGCCTTTCGGCCTTCCAGTTCTTATACTCTGTAGATAGCCCCAGGCTTGGGCTTACAGTAGAAACAATGTTCTCTTGTGGTGTAGATGTATTCATGGTGGGCAAATATTGGTCTCCAGTCTCGCTGAAAGGATTCCTCGGAAGGGATGCCTATCTTGATTCCTTTTCCGAGAAATCTTCCATGAAGGCAAACGACTCGTTGATGGGTTTATATTTATCGGCTGGGAAGATAGGCATGAAGCGGGGGTCAGTCGTTGGCCACAGCTATCTCCTTAGATCGTGGCTCTCCACCTAGTCTTCAGATGTAAATGAAGGTTTCCCCCACAAAGTTTCAAGATCCCCCTCAAAACAGCTTTCAGTTATAACTTACATGAGACAGATTTCAACTAGGTTATTTTATATACAGTATAAGCAGCTTAGCACAAATTATTCTTGTATACATATATAGCAGAGGCAATAACTATCAATTCCAGAGCAGGTTAAATTTTCTGCTGTTACAGAATTGGAATAATTTCTTTGCAATGACTGGATCTACAAACAGTTATGCCTGCTGAGTGTATTTTTGAAACTTGTCCTGACAAGCACTGGAAAAAGTCTTCATTTGCAGTCCGGTTTTGTTGCAATCCTGTTAGGTATCATAAACTGAACCGGTTGGTTGGTACTTTGCTGGGATAGCTGCTAGGAAAACTTCAATTGCTGCAGGAATCAGTGTTGAATGCTACTCTACTGTAGCATTCCATGTGAGTCAGGGGTCCTACTGTACCTTAAAAAATTTAGAAAAACTCTCTGTTGTTTGGTTGGCTTCTGAAAATTTAATAACCTTCATACATTTTGTAAGAGTTCCTCCCCTCTTTTCTGTTCCTGCTAGATGGACATGGTTTTTTTTCTGCTGTGTCAAAATAAGGTGATGATGAATGTTGGGTCCTTTCTGAGATGAGAACCCTTTTGCAGTCTGGTAACCTTTGGCACAAAACATACATTAGTGAATGGCCTATCCCTTGAGAGTGATTCCCTGCCAAACACTATAGAAAACAGGTTTACCAGCGAAAAATTCCAAGTTCTCCTTCCTTAGTGTGGTCTCCATTTTTTCTATTATATGGTTAAGACAGGAGATAATGAGAGCTTCGTAAAGGATGCTGTAAATCACCAAAACCTGCACTAGTTCAAGTGGTTTTATGAGAGTATGAGAACTGCCAGGAGATCAGCCCAAAGGAACTATTTTCAGATGTGTTGTGTGCTAGGTTGTATTCTGCCCTCTGTGCAACTGTTTCCCACTGACCTTTGTGGAAGTTTATGTACTCATCAAAAGAGGAGAATACGTTTGAATATTTGTTAAGATGATAACAGATTCCTTTTGTATGGATTATGTTAGTATTATTAGCCAAAAAGATCAGAGGGTAAATAAGGAGACAGAAAGTGTGCACTTTTTTTTTTCTACTGTAACTGTTAGCTGTAACAGTTGAATTTTAGTATTTTCACATTGTTAGGAGCTTAGTTGGGCCACTGACTCACAGCATCAGTCAGATCTATTCAATAAAGACTGGGGCCATGGAGTCATTTTACTGAAAACAGAAATCAAATTTGTTCCTTTTCTGGTTCTTTGATAAGAAACTTGCTAATGTGTTGGAAGAAGCCCTGAAAAATTACATGCATTCAGACTGCAGTTAAACTATGAAGGAAGCACATAAGCATTAATTTTTCATATAATTTTTTCTCAGTATATCTCCTACTTCTTAGCTTAAATCTTTAGTTTTAACATAAGTTGCAAGGCAGTAGATGGTTGAAAATGCATTTATTACCAGCAGAAGCCAAGCTCCATATTTACAAAACACTTGAGCAGAAAGGAGATGGCAAGATGTGACTCAATGGAAAGGCGAACACATAACATCCAGCAACAGCTGTGGTGATGACACCTATAGTTAGAAGCATTTATTGAAGAAGAATTGGATTTCTTGACTCTCAAAACCATGTGTCATGGGAAACATGGATACTTAGGTCTGTACAAGTTCATACACACACACATGTATGCATATATTCTTTTGGAACAAAGCACATATAATTTGGTAGTTTTGTTCTGTGTTACATATACAAGGCATGGTCTAATCTGTTAATTTTCATAGCAATATGGCAAGAAATAAACAACATTATTTTTGTTACTATTGTGTATGCCTCTAATGCTAGCAAGCTCCAACACATTTACAGACGTATTTGTAGGAGCAAAATGTATTTAATAATGTAATTAATAATGTAATACATTATAAATGCTTACATTATTATGTAGTTGGTTTTTGAAGTCAGTGGAAGTGTGTGATATTCAAACAACACTGTCATCAATCAGGAAAATTATTTTTAATTTCACTATAGTTACAGAGAATTCTTACTATTTGTTATAGTAAAGATGGCTGCAATTCAGGAGTGGTGTTCTATATGTTTAATTCATTGTATGTGTCCACAGACAGGTACTGATCAGCTGTTGTGATATATTTATGACAACAATTAAGAGTCCCAAGAGGAAGTAAAAAACTCAGATCCATGATATTTTGTAATTTTCTGGGTTTAATTTTTATGTTTAGTAATAAATCTAGCATTTTGTAGTACTTCTTTCTCTGAGCCAAAAGAAGCTTGTCACTAGTACATTAAGAGAATTAATCTTAAAAGGAGCATTTCTGCAGCTCTTGTCCTTGCTCAGGAATTGTGAGGTCAAGTGACTTAAGTCATGCCTTTTTCACCTTGACGTCACAGGAGGAAAAGCAGTGTTTTCCTGGGTAGTTTGTGTCACTGGTTACCAGGTTACAAACGTATCTTTATTTTCTCTTACTTGCTTAATGGGTCAAATCAAGTCCTGATTTCAATGGTAATATTCCTTACTGCTAAAGCTATGTGATTTGATATTTGAAAGGAAGCCTTTTGAGTGGAGGGCACCGTATATAATTTGGAGTGTTATTCAAATCATATCTGCATGGAATAGTTCATAACTTTCTTCCTAACAAGGAAATCAACACCTGAATCATACCTATGTGGTTTCTGAGCTTTTCTTCCTGCCACATTTCAGAATCGGACAGAGATACCCTTGTGACATAGGTGTGAAGTAAAGGTGACAAATACCGTACAGAGCTTTACAGGAGTTAAGTCAAAATCAGTCTCAGATATTCAATTGTTGGTTAAAAATTGCCCTTCCATCTCTTAGACCCATGATCAATTCAGAAGAACATACAAGTTTTCTTAAATATCAAACAGTATTTAGAAGTAAGCATTTTAATTGAAGGCAAGCTCTAAATTTGTGAAGTTAAAACATGACCTCCATAGGGTGGAAAATTTTATGGGCCATTGTTTGAACTCATATGCACTAAAGCAAATTTCATATTTATTTCCATTGGGAAGGCAAACTACTTTTCATAGAAAAGGATCAAAAGCATCAGAGTGGATATGGTATGTTAATAACAGGAGGTGGGACAGTGAGGGTAGAACAACTGATGGGACACTTACGGTTCAAAGAATTCAGCACTTTTCATTTATGCTGGAAAAAAAATGTAAATTATGTCCCCGTCGCCTCCTAGTGCAAAGTTATCAGAGAGACAATCACTAAGTGATACATTAAAATGGCTGAAATGTTATTTATTGCTATTTATTTCTTCTGGAAATCTTACAATATCTTATTGCAAATGAAACAAAAATCCACGTATAATGGTGTAAGAAACAAAGGTTTGTCTGCAGTTTCAATGCTGGATTATTGTTCCATCTCAAAGCTAATTGAAATCCAAGATGTTTGTATCAAAGCTGTAATGAGACACTGACAAATGCCTTTCTGCCCCAGTGGAAATGTAATCTTTCTATTGAACATTTCGTCCTGGTAAATTCCATCTGCAATAGGCACAGGCATTTTGCATTTAAATCAAGAAGGTCACTTCTTTGGATCAGATGATATAGTGTACATTCCACTTGGCTTTTGATGAAATTGATCCTTTATTTCATTGAACATAAGACTGCATTTTTTACACCTAATTATCTTATTGTTTCATATACATGAATTTAGAATGCTAACACTACCACTCCTTTTTGATCTTTGCACGTATCTCTGAGATAATTCTCTGAAATTCTCTGATCTTTCTATGATCTTTGCTCATATTTCTGAGACAATTCTCTGAAAAGCCTTGTTTCTTAGACAGGAATACTTAAAAAATATTCCATTGCATTTCTTTGCTAAATAAACCAGAATAAAATCAGTGTTTCATTTATTGATACAATTGAATCTTTAATAACATTTTCCTCACTTTTGCAGCAGTAACACAATAGTTCTACATATAGTTACTCAAACTTGTTTGAATAATCTTCTTAGCACCCAGTAACTAAACTACATATTCAACATTTTGGTTGTTTTACTCATAAATAATGCCATTGACTTCTGTGAAGAGAGGCACCATAAAACTGAGTGGCAGTTGCACTGTGTTCACTCTTCAGTGTTAAAATTTTCATTACCTTTGGAAATGTGATTTTTTGGGGTTTTTTTTTTTTGTTTTTTTAATATAAAGTAAATTGTACTGAGTGTATGTACAAAAGTGTGTAGATTATTTGTACAAAAACAAAGGGAAGAAATCTCTAGCTGTGCAAGGGCTACTGTGAAATGCATAGGTAGCAGCTAGGTCTCTGCAGGTATGAACTCGTTCTTATTTAAATCAATGGAAATTTCGCTGCTGACTGCAGTAAATGCTGCATGAAGACCTCAGCTCCTTCCGAAAATCAATTAGATGCATTCTTAATAGGCTTTCGTGCCTTTGAAAATCTTTCTCTAAATTACAGATGGAAACCAATCAATTAGACCTTAGAGTCCATTTTATGAAAATAAATCCCACAATATTGTGCAAAATGAAATATAATGCTTAAATTTACTGGCTTTTATTTATCCAGAAAGATTAAGCAATATCTGTGATTGTCAAACCCCATTGTTTTATTTGCTAGAATGTGTAGGACTCCACAGAATGCTGATGTGACTCTGTGTGTTTTGAATTGTTTCTGCACTGTGAAGAACACTGCTGGTACTAGGAAGTTGAGCAATGAGAAATTGCTCTGTCAGGACATGGACTAAAATTAATTTTAAATAGACTTTTTATATGGTACTGTAGGAATTGGAAAGTCTGATTTAGTGTCTGCTAAGAAAATGTTGGAAATACTTTTAGACTTTTCTTACCCAACTGAAGTTCAGTAGTAGTGGATATCAAAAATATAATTATTGAGGAGGATTAAACAGTATTTAGTGTAAAAAGACTGTGTCTTGTTCTGATTTGTATTTATTTTGAATCTTTCACTGTTCACAGGAGATCCAGTGATGGCTGAAGAGTTCGTGACACAAGCTGGCAGCGTAAGGTTTGCATAAAGCTAATTTTTCCATTTCTCCCATCTTCATCTGCTGTCATTCAGGTGCCATAACCTGTTTCCTTAAACTGCATTGTTGTTAAATGTATATATATCTTTATCACCATGAGGTCATACATGTGTGCTTCACTATGCTCAGTTTACCTAGAACATATTCTTTTGAAATCTTAGCTAGTTATACTGCTTTTATAGATTTAAAATTACAGCATTAACATCTATTTTGTGTTTTGTAGTTTGTAATTAAGCTGTATTTACCTAGATGTGACAGCATGTTTATTATTAAAATTATTATATAAACTAAAATTATGTAATGTAGGTAACATAGCAATACATGCATATAGTATGCATGTTACCTTATGCATACTTGTTATAGTAAGGATATTGAGATTATTATTCATTTGATTTAATAAATTCAGATACTGAGTCAATTCAAAAGATGCTCTAAATACCTTAGAGCTGTTACAAAACCAGAGAGAAGATAAACTTCAGGAGGAATTTCAAAACAAAAAAAAAATTAAAAGTGGTGTTTGAGGTGCTATTGTATCTTATTTACTTATAGTTAGGAGGGAAAAGATTTTAAAAAAATAAAAGTAAGGAACTAGTGCATTAGATAAGTATTTAATGAAACCAACTGTATCTGTATATACTTGAAAGTCTGATCCTCACAAACTACTGAGTGGTTCTCTTCAAAGTCTAAGTGGAAAAAAATGTGACTGTTAGCCTGAGAACAAGCATGATAAGTATTGGTCTAGAGATAATTACTTTGAAAAGTTATTTTGAACTAATGAGAAGTTCATAACAGAAAAGTGCCATTTCAACCAAATAAGTGTAATAATATCAGCTAATAAAGAAACACATTCTGGGAAGAAAAAATAAGCATTGCAAAGTCTGGAATGGCCAGTATGGAATACAGAAATGTATCCAAATGAGTAAGCATCAAATGAAGGATTATTCCTACTTGTGGAGAATCCATTCCAGCAAGAAACTGAACCATGGACTACTGCATCTGCAATTCGTAGGACTCCCTAGAGAGCTAAAAGGGACTCGGCAGATTCTGTCATCATTATGCCAAAGATCTCTGCTCTGTACTGTGGTGCGCAAAAGTAAGTGTTCCCCAGATTTCCATTTTTAAAGGACTTCTTTCAGAATACTGATGAAACCGTGGTGTTCTGGGTTTTCAAGGGTACAGTGAGGTTCTTTTTGCTGTTGTTTTGCATGTGAATGCAAGAAAGAAGTTCTGATTAAGGTTCTAAAATTAGAGCAAAAATGTTGTTATTTTCTGAAATAGTTTTAAAGGTAAATAGAATGCTACCAAATGTGCAGGCTAACCAGAGAAAAAGAGAGAGGAGAAGCATTTAAAGAGAAATATTTTATTCTGTCTTTAGCTTGAAGTGAAAAGAGACTGTGCCAAGCAAAGAACAGAAAGACAGCCAGATGTGTAAAACTAGGTAACAGGAGACTGGGGAAGTGTACAGGATGAAGCTTCTGAGACTGCTAAATAAAGATGTTAGGTATAAATTAGAACTGATTTTGTGCTGAAGGGTCTGCCAAAACCATGATGCTAGAATATATTGCTGCAGAAACATCCTACATATATTTCATGTATCTCAAACAGCTTTTAGAACATCGTGCTAGACCACACAACTGTCTCTTTCTAGGATGCCTGTTTTGTTTGGAAAAGGATTGCATTATGAGATTCTGTCTCTGAACTTGAGAGGTAATGTGATCTGTAGAGTCAATACTACAAAAGACTTCACAATTTAACTGGATTTTTTTAACTTCGTGTTTTGTGTTTTTCCTGCCACACATTCAGATGGAAGGCTTACTACTGTGTGTTAGACTTCTCATATCATCAGGAAACCTGTGACATTTTAAAATTTATTTTAGAAACACAGTGAGTCAGTTATCTCAAACACCGATCACTGATTCATTCTGCAAGCTTTCTTAACTTGATTTTGATTTGATCCTGTGTATAGCTGCATAAAGATAGTGGATTAGGGTTTATCATACACAAAACTGTTCTGAGGAATCAAGAGATTTTAGCAGAATCTGCCAGCAACCAGAACTGTGCAGCTAAGTCCAGTTAAGATATGGTTAAATACTTTATGCCAACCTTGGATAAAAAAACTGTTGTAAAACTGACAACAACAGCTAATAAACATAAGCATATATTTAAGTCAATGAAAATTAATTGGATGAGCCCTCTGACATCAAATTCAATGTGATTTGATTGTATATCCAGAAAGGAAGCTTCATGTTTATGAAAGCTAGATTTCAAGTGACATTGTAACAAATTGAAGTACGTCTGCCAGTGCTTCTTGACCTAGTGAAACGTAAAAGATTTTACATTTTATTTTATTCTATAATAAATGGCTGCATGTGTATGATAACACTGTATAAACAGCATTGACTTGTGGAATGTTAAGCACGCTTTCTAGATAAGATTTTTTGTCATTTCAACCAACAAAGATAATTTTGTCTTTGGGTGGATTTACAGTCACTTCTACTGCAGAAGTGTGGGCTTGATCCCCTTACACCTTCAGTGATAGAACTCAGTTGAAGTCGATACTTTGGATGTTTTCTGCTGTTCTCTCTTCTCATTATGCTTGTATTACTGACAAAAATATGGGCTCTAGTAAGGAACAAGGAATTTGCGGTGCAATGAGCTATACAAATAAAAAAGAAAAAAAATTGTTCTCCACTGGCACCTCCTACAATCCAAGTATAAAATAGGTCGGACCGGGGTAGACAGCTTAGTCCAAGCTTAGTATTTAAAAAACCCAAGACAGTATTGGCTGGTATCATAGTGAATTCAGTGTATCAGTGAAACACTGTCAGATTTTGGTAAGCATCATAGAACAAGACAGTTTTAAGGGAAGAGCTCTGGAGAGCTGGTGAAGCTGGATCCCAACAGCTTAGACAGCTACTTAGGGGGCTCCATTAATAAAGAAGACCTCTGTTTTTCTGCATTAAATCCATTTTTCACATATACTTTTTTCAGATTTTGTAGGAAAGCACTATGTTTCTAGCCAGTTTCCACTGATACTGGGTATGTATAGTTGCATACACTGTTTCCTTTTCATTGGCACCTTCTCCTTTCCTCTCAGATCTCTTCTGGTTTTATTGCTGTTAATCATGGCCAGTTGGTTGCTTTAAAAAAATCTCATTGGACAGGTTTCTGTGTTGGGTCAGAATAGGATATGATGTTTTGTCTTTCTAATCAATCTGATGAATCATGTTCATAATGTCACCTCCCCGACCTGTGGTGCAAGCGTGGAAAAGAATTGAGGCAAAGAAATACTGTCAGCTGCTGGTAGTTTTGTCCCACCCCTGAACTTAACTGTACAAATTAATGAAATGGCTAAAAGAACTACTGGAAAGAAGGTAACTTGATATTCTGTTGGGAAAGTCAGTTTTATTCCAAATCTTTACAAAACTAAAAATACTTTATTTTTCAGATGGAATTGCGAAAATTTATGTGAGCACATCTATTCCAAGGAAGTCCTAAAGCCACCTGTATCATGTATAGGATGGTTTTATATTGTATTCTGTAGGAATAAATGTGAACTTGCTCTGTCTCTGCACTGCGCCTGCTGGACCCCGTTGAAGCACAGTGAACATGGTAACAGTTTGAGCTAGCAGTGACAAGCCCGAGGCTGGGCTGTTTAAGTTGGTTATAGCCCCGTGGAAGGGTGTTCAGTGATGCTCTGTGTAGTCAATTTTGTGAGGTAGGTTCTTTCATTTTGGGCAGAAGAATGAGCAGTCTATCTGCTTGATATGCAGACTCCACATTTAGCTTCACAAAAAAGATAATGAGTCATAATTATGAATATCTATATAGAAGGAAAACAGCTAATAGTAGAGCATCCTTTAGTTACTAGATAAAAGCATAAAATCCAATGACCAAAAATCGAAGGTAGATTAATATAATAATTATACTTCAAAAAATTTATTAATTATAGTTTGGAACAGTATATCCAGGGTAAGAGGAATATTCTGTCTATTCTATCTAAATTCTTTAATTGCCATTTTTTTCTGTATGCTTATGCACAATTTCTGAACTGATATGGGAGTTATTGACTAAGACCTGTGACTTTTGATTTGAAGGTGATCAGAATAGTTCCCAGAGGCTGCACTTTACACTCTCTTATCTTCCTGGTAAGACTTCTTGCTCTGAATTTCATCGTTAGAAATCTCATTAGCCGACTATGTGAAATAAGGAGGGGAGAAATAAGACACTTCTTGTTCCCTCCTCATATAAGAGAAATTAAAGTCAAATGTGACATAGCGGGAGATAGTAAAAAAAATTAGAGGCTTTGAAACAAAGAAACTCTATGTCAACACGCCACTCTAAAAGCAGGGGAGCAAAATGCAAAACCCCAAACCAAGTCTCAATTTGGCATGATTTGCAAAGAAAATAAATTCTTCTCGAAGGTAGATAAATGATAATGAGTATACCTTAGCCCTCAAGGTAATATTGTAGTTATGAATCAGTTTATTAGGTTTATCTTCAAATTAATTCTATATTCAGGGGAGTCTCAATAGATTGATGGGTTCACTGAGACTTTGGGTGCTCAGATAAATTTCTAAACTCCAGGAAGCTTGTCCATATACCCCAAATTTGAGACTTTACTAGAATCTCTATTCTGATTACCACTGATATTAGAGGTAATCTTTAGCAAATGCAAAAATACTGAGCAATTGTTATCAGTGGCCCTAAGATGACACTTTATTTCAAGAAATGCCATTTGAGGATTCGCAGATGATAACTGAGTATCTCAAATATGCTATTTTCCACCAGCAAAACCAGCACAACAACAGGCATGACTTAATTTATAGGATCAGTTTTTCCTAACAATTGAATTTCATGAGATAATAATAAATTTGTAATTAAAAAATACAAAACCATAAAATCGGTTGTTGTAGTTTGAAAATCTGATTTAAATGTCAGAATAAACTGTTGTTTATGTAACTAACCAAAGGAAAAGGGAAAAAAATTAATTCTTACCCATTTTTCTATTAAATACATCTAGTTCAGGAACTCCAGAATATTTACCTCAGCAATATGATGCTATCTTCCAGTTATTGAATTTAAACTTTTAGACCAAGTAGATAATATTTCTTTTTCACTCAATTATTGTATTTAATTTTATTTATTAGATGTATTATTTAGTTAGAAAAATTACTGAATTAAATTAAATTACGCGTTAATAATTACATTTGAAAACCTATACCTTCTCGGTGCCAAAATCCCTCTAACTGCTTTCTGCCCTCAGTCTTTATTGTGTGCTTACTATGGAGTCTTGCCTTTCTTGGGATGTTCCCTGCATTTTGATGCAAACTTTTTCCAGTATGTCAAAAAATTACATTTTCCATGGGCATGGTAGGTTAACAGAAGACAACTGTCTGCCAACTGGCTGAAAATGATTTCAAGTTGCACAAGCCTACCTTATAAGCAAAAATCTTTACCTGTTTAAATGTCCAGAGAATGTAATTAAAAACTGAAGAATGTGCAAAAGACTATACAGACAATGAATTGCTAAAATAATTGTAATGATGCACAGTTGTACAGTCACCCTTATCTCTCTGCTGAAGGACCCTGTGTAGGAGGCAAATCTCTGCCTGACAGATTCTGATGAGAGTTTTTGTTAATTACACTTACGTTACAAGAGGCATCTCGGAATTCTTGTCCGCTTCTGAGATCAGTT
>WAAE01011481.1:0-19926 GCA_013400495.1 Nicator chloris | reverse complement strand
AAAAATAAAACAAAATAAAACAATAAAATTCCTGCTTTTAAAAAAGTTTGAGTAGTGCTCCTAATCAGCAGAAATTATGCTAATTGTGTGATAAACATCAAACCAGAGTAACACCAGTTACAGTACCTTGTTGTACTACTACTCACCCAGTACAGGAAAAAACAAACAAACAAACAAACAAACAATGCCAGCAAGCGTTGTGCATTTTAAATGATGTGTGTGATAGAATACTGGGTGAATATCAACCCATTTTTAACAGAGTTTGCTAATCAGTACATTTACATTATTAATAGGAAGCTGCAAACCTCCTTGCAAATATCAATCTGAAGCAACCACTGTAATTTTAAATATTGTGACTAAAAAAGCTTGGCCTTGTAGTCTTCAGAAAATAACCAAATCTTATATTGATCAAGTTGAACTTTAAAATATTCCCATCTCTGCTTATGGCTGATGTGATTGAGAGCCACCCACTCGAATAAACAAACAAACAGGCACTAGGTCTACTGGTGGAGAGATGCAGTGGCTACAAATGCTGTTCCTTGGCATTATTCTTGCTCAGTGCACATGTAACTAAAACAAGTAACTAAAACAAGTAACAGCCAGGTTTCTGTAAAAATCCTGATAGATGAATGTCTTCCACCTGCCCAGTTTCCTAGCTCCTCACCATTTTCAGAAAAATTGCTTCTTCTGTACTAAGGCTGCATCACACCATATGAAATGAAAAATACTATTTATGAATATTATTGAATAGCTTTGAAAGTACTTTCTTGCTTCATACATAATGGCACAAAAAGCTGTGAACATCACAGAAAGTTGTAAGTAAATTTAACTGACATTTTGCTTCAGCACCTTTAAAACAATCCACTGGAAATCTTCATAACAAGTGCTCTGCTCTCAGTCATCTGTCACTTCTTGTTTTAATCAAATGGCAGAAGTAGAATTTAAAAAAGAAAAAAAGAGCACTAACAACCTAACTAATACCTGCTGATTTCACAACTGTAGCAGTTAATAAGTGGCTTGGAAAAACCCAGCCTGCAAACAGATGCCTTGCATTCACCAGATGTTTCTTTATTTGTCAAGTCTCTCACAGTCATTCTGCCTTGGCCATTCTCTTCATTTTGTTTTCCCTTTCCTAAACTGATTTTTCTAGGTATACTTGTAGCTGTGCAGACTTCAGATTAAAAAATTCCTTCTCTTTGTGCAAAGTGAGACTTCAATTTTTCTGTGAATAATTTTCATCGTAACAGAGGAAAGCCTCTAATCTGGAGCTTATGCCTATTTCTAGTTTTCTATGGTTTAATGTTCTGCCAGTCTCTCAAGTGGCTTGTTCCAAGCTTCATGTATCTGATAAAATCTGCCTGTTTCTTTGGATGACTGATGATCTCAAGAGTCTACTTCTGGGTTTTATAAAAGCATCTTAATCTCCTGCTATTTTTAGGAGCCCAAAAGTGTAGTGCAAATGCTTCGCACTGACAGGGACATTCCTTTTCCTTTGCCCATTGAGGAGCTGCTCAGAAGATTCTGCTGACCAGCAAAAAGAAGAAATGAGGCAAGAGCCAACAGCACAAACCACATGCCAAAACTGAAGTGGAATGGGGCTTGGAAGCCTTCTGCAGCAAAGACAAAGTATGGATCAACCTCCCTTTTTTTTAGAGTATCTGATTAAACAGATGGAGAAGAGACACAACTCCTTTTCTGGGAGGTGTAATGTATTTTAAAAGAAGATTTAAAAACTGAGGAATAAGGGAAGGAAAAAAGAATGCAACAAGGTTTTAGGGAGGGTTTAGGTTAGTTAAAAGCGGTGAATTTACAAATCCATGCATTTGCTGGGGTTCCATCTGTAGACAGTGAATCCCATCAACAGGTAAGGGAAGCAATTTTGTCATCTTTTGTTGATCTTTGGCAGTACGTTTCACTTAGAAATCAATCTCCAAATTTAACATATGCTTTCTTTGCACAGCAATTAGGCATTTTAATATCCCTATTTGAAGTTATTATATTTTTCCTCTCTTGCAGTACCTTGTAGCTCAAAGGTGCAAAAAAGTATTGCAAAATGAAACCATATGGGAAATAGCTGTAATCTTCCTTGATGAAAATCTCACTGTAAAGTCTCCTTCATTCTAAATGAATCTATTGTATTATGATTCTCCACTTTCTTTCTGCTATTTGTTCCAAACAATATCAACTGCCTGCAGGGACAACTCTTCTTAAAGAAGCTACACACCAAAAGTTTCATTGAATTTTATTGCCCCATGAGGGATTGCAATGCCATGTTGCTGTTCAAAGAAATCGCATAAGAATCTAGAATCCTGTCTATGTACTGCTCCTGAGCCACTGGATTTCTTGAAAATGTTACAATTTTTTTATGATAACATAGATAAATTTACTGATCATACAATCATCTTGTAAATTTGTTTTTAAAAATAATATATGCTTTTGGAAATATTTCTGTAATTCGGAAGGGCTTTTGCCTGGTGCATTCATACTATAGATGATGGTTAGTTTTGATGCAGCTTGTTACAATTTTGCTGCTGCTTTAAGGAATGTGTTATTTAACAGGACCTTAATTACACACACTTTTAACCTTATAATGGCAAGGGTCAATTAATTTTACCCTACAGCTTATAGGATCCATGCTTGTTGAATAAATAAAATGAAAAAAATCACCGAGTTGATTTGAAAAGGGAAATGGCAATATAGCTTCATAGGGCCAATAAAATTACAGCTAATCCCTCTGGGAATCCAAATGGCAATAAAGTGAAAGTGAGTACAGATTAACACATTGTAAATCCACTTGCTACCCAGCAATGTTTACACAAGGATTTGCTATTGCCTGTTACCATTTGATCAAAATCCAGTAGCAGTTTGCCAAGATTTTACTGAAGAGGCTACTTCTGCTTCCTACAAATAAAACTTCTTAAAGACCCCAGACGTGTTTTAATCAGGGTTAAGAATATGTACTGACACCCTATGGATGACAGAAAATGGGTGGGCTTCCAGGGTTTCATACTTGGAACATGAACAAATACTGAAATATCTAAGGAAATGCTTCAAATGCTTCTCTGTGTTAATATTACTGAATTTGGAAGGCGAGGGAGTGCACTTTTCCTGTGCACTTTCAAAAAGATATTTGCTTGAGTCCAAACCAGCTTTTTCCTTACTGCTTGCTTATAATACCAACTGCACTCACATGGAGGCCAACAGCCAGCAAAAACATATTTCCATTTTAACGCCTTTAGATGATCAAAGCATCAGCTTAATATAATCAGCTCAAATCCATTTACCAGTGAGCCTACCACTGTGCCCAGGGACTGTTTTCCTTTCCAGCCCTATCTATTCTGGAACAGGTGCTATAATAGTAAATTAATTAGTCTGTGGAGATGCACCTTGTTCTCCATCTCCACAGGCCTCTTGTGGGTCAGGGCCTTGAGGAAAATGCCATCTGGGCAGAGTTTCCCCCAGAGAAACAATCAAAGCCTACAGATTTCAGACTACAGAGGAGGGTTCATATGACAATTAACCTTATTAGTCTTTTTTTTTTTAAATGGTTGATAGTGTGTCAACGTGTTGGCTCTATAAATAATCTGCTTCTCAAAATCATCATTGCAACTAATTCAAAGAAATTACTCCTATCTAAAAATCCTCCCAAGAAAATACAGATCTCTTTGCACTGAAAAGAGAAATAAGTCTTGAACAATAACTTACAAATAGGAAGACATCACACAGTAGTCATAGAGTACTTAAAACTTTAACACACTTTGAAAGATTGACAGTTTTTAGTGTGACCAATTTTATAAAAACCCTGAGGGACTTGTGCTATTAATCATTTTGGTTCTCTGTTTTTGCCACAGTTTTGCCCAATATCCAATTATCAACAAAATCAGAACTAAATTCAATGCATTTCACAAGGGACATCAACATTTATCTTGGTAAATCTAGTGGGTATTTAAGGTTTAACTTAAGACCCTAAAATCTAGGGGGGAATTTTAGATTTGTGGAATTATTTTCACAAACACCATTGTAAAACAAATGAGAATTTAGAAATCTCAAATGGAATGGGATACAAAAGCAGGAGCTGTATAGAGTAAAATTTGCATATTTTTACTACAAGTTTGACAAACTACAGAAATTAAGATGAAAAAGCAAAAAGGGCATTAAGTTTAACATTTCAAGTCATTAAAATACAAAGTACAGGTAAATTTAGAAGCACAAGGTAACTAAGAGAGTATTTTTACTGTACAACTTCACCAAATAACTTCTTCAAATATATATTAGTCAGATAAAAACCACTACATTTGTAGCATAATAAAAAACAAAGCCAAGTGATCAATTCCTTTAATGTTTTGATGACTTCTGCCTCTGCTACAATACAATTTTCATAGAGAAAGTTTTATTCTGTTTTCTATGTCTAAAATTTGAAAAATATGCAATTTTGATGGTCAGTTTGTCCTTGTTCCCTCCACACAGAAGTGTGAACATCTAACGAGTTTTCATCTAGACATCTAATTTTTTAAAATTAAATTCCATATTTTTTCAAGGAACATTTATTTGTTAACATGAAAAGCACAGTAATCAAGTCAAAGCAGACATTCAATGAAAAGTAATTCAAGTATTCACTAATCTGTAATCAGCACTGTTAACTGGTATGCATTTTACTATACCAGACAATATTTAATACTGAAAAATAAACTAGCAAAAGACAATTACTTAAATTTTAGAACAGCATTTACTACCAGAATTCTTTCAAGTGCTGTCTCAACTGTCTACAATCGTAATAGTAGTTACTTGACATGCTGTGTATGTAATTGCTCTTTTCATTGTATGTATTTCCATAAAAAACTTTTTGAAAAGATAGAAAAATCTAAAAAGATAGCCTCCAGTCTAAGTATTTTTAATTTTAAGTTTTCCTAATT
The DNA here is from genome assembly GCA_013400495.1 of Nicator chloris. Lineage (NCBI taxonomy): Eukaryota > Metazoa > Chordata > Aves > Passeriformes > Pycnonotidae > Nicator > Nicator chloris. The sequence goes on along the minus strand of WAAE01011481.1, from coordinate 15,013 downwards.
TTCTCACGGAGGTGAGGAGAGAGTGCAATTTAAGTTGAATGTGTAGGGTGCTCAACTGGAGAGTAGAAAAACACCTACATTGAATATAAAAGCAAAATGAAATCATCATTAACAAGTGCAAATATTAAATATTTCACTGACGAAGTGTCATTCATAACTGCAAGGATCCCTTCCTGTGTACATTACTGAGCTGAAGGGCTGGGCAGAGCAGGATGGAAGATTAACACCAGAGCCACACTGAGGGAACTCAGTGAAGCAGGCACTGGAGATGAAATACGATGTACGTGCTCATTGAAGCAGCTGAAAAAATGAGCTACAAGGGACTGCGTTCACTGACACGAGGGCAGGAGATGAGATGCATTAAAGGGACAAGAAAAAGCCCTCAAGCACTTCCCTCACTAAAACACACAAATCTCCCTCCCTTTTAATGTCTTCTCACAAATAAAAAAAAAATCAACAAAATAAATGACATTGAATTTCCTACTTGTCACAATTGGGTTTTTTCCTTCAGATCAGGAGAAAAAAAAAACATGTTCAAAGATAATAACAAGTCTTATTCTGACATACTTGATCGCAACATGCTGGAATGACAATTTGCATGCCATAAGAGATGTTTAGCACATCAGTATCACTGCATTCAGGTAGTACAACCCACAAGTTCACCTATTTTTTTTTCTAGGTGTCAGCACCTCCCCTACCCTTGTCTCCACAAAAATAAAAGACCTGCTACATACACCCCATGTCCTCCAGTAATGATAGAACATTTTAGATTAACCATTCGCACAAGAACGGGAAAGAAAGAACAGCAATATTTTCTTAGCTCTGTACCAGGTTATGATAACAAATGCAACTCACAAGTCTCAGAGACTTAAACCTTAAAGGAACCTAAATTTACCTACAGTGGGGTCAAGGAGAAAATTTTAGGTTTTTTTCTAATTTTGCATATCCTTTTTTTTTTTTCCATACTGTACTCTGAAACATCCCACAGTGCTCAGAGTTACTAAAATAGCTTTCAGGATGCCAAATAACTATAAAGGCATTTTGGCAACCAAAGAGCATTTGGAACAAATTGTAAAGCTTCTCCCTCACAACATCACTACATGAATTTGGACATTTACTGGTCCTTGGACTGTTCACCTTCAAACCTGAAATTCTGCAGCTGCCATAGAGCTATACCTTAGGGCAAAATCTTAGAAAATTAAAGAAAATGAAGCTAAAGTAGTTTTGAAATTCTCCAAAATATTTACAGAACTTAAACCAGTAGCCATTTCAAATTTCTAATTCTATCAGTAGTGGAGAAACCTAGGAATAAAACTGTTACTTTCTCAGAAAAACAAACAAACAAACAAGAACAACTCTGTTTTCCAGTAAACAGATCCTATAAAAATAAAAAACTATTGCCTCTGAAAGACATGTCTGTTAAGCCAATATCAACCCCAGTATTAGCTACTTTTCTGCTTAAAGTCAGAAGCAGTGTTGGAAGGAGTTTTTGAAGAAACTGCTGAAATGAAGAGTAGCGAGTTTCTAGAATGACACAGTTCAACCAAGAGTTCCAAAGAAACTGAAATATTAAATTACTGAATCATACTCTAGTTTTCAATTCAGAGCTCAACTGCCAGTAAAAAGGCAAATAATATTAGTAATCACTAACAAATGAACATGAAAGAATGTAATTCTATGTAATTCTGCTACCACATGGAACTAATATGTACCCATGTCTTGACCACCCTTCACAGGGGATATGGATGGCAGCATGGAGAACAGCAACACAGAGGAACCAACATACAAAGCAGCTTCTCTCTGGAACCTCTTGGCCTCACTGGGATCAATATGATCATGAGTCTTAGAGAGGAGGGTTCTATTAGTCACTGTTTCTCACAACACAAAAAAGCAAATGCGCTTTTTACAAAAATATCAGGCAGCAGCTTACAAACACACAAAGAATGCATGTTATCAGTCTAACTAATCAAATCATACAACTGATCTCCACAAATAAGATCTGATTTTCAAAAGAGGAAAGAGACTTGATGCAAACCTGAGAGGTGTCTGCTATTAAATACAACAGCCTGCATACAGTGCCTGTGAACCCCTTGTCGCTCAAAGGAGAATATCATGGAAAAAGTCACATATACCTCACCTATGTCATAGATTCTTTTCCTATACACTGCTGAGTGCCAGTGGGCACACGATGCTGGACTGTGTGGAGCAGGACCATACTCTGATCCAGCATGCTCAGAAATGTGTTACATATGTGGGTTAATCTCAGCTGTCTGTGATCCTCCTCTCTAACAGTTTGTTACCTTACTTGTGTTTTCATAGAGAAACCTCCAGTGTCCCAGATGGAGTCTGACCTGCCATGAGCCCATTTTGAAGTCACCTGGAGCTGGAGGCAGCTCCTGACCTCTTCCCCCAGGGGCTGCACCCCTCCCTGTGCTTGCCATGTAAACCAAACACAGTCTGTGTCTCCCAATACTACACAGATGACAGGAACACTTCAAGAGATGTCAGGGGGATGACTCACATACATAAGAGGAGGAAGGTATTCACAAAGGCTGATCTCCTACACACACTTGCTGTGGGAAAAGGCAAAAGTTGTGCTCTTCTAGAGATGTCCTGGAGGAAGCTCTCACCTCCTCCTCAATGGCAACACAAGAAGTCCAGGCACGTTAGTATCACTAGTCTAACCCTAATCCTTGGGAGTAACCCTGTATGCAAGATCCCTTGTCTATAACGATTAAAATACTTTGCATATCTCCTGAAACCTTGCACTGATTCTTTTCTTTCATTTTTAAGGTAATGTTCTGTGCCCTTAACACTCAGGGTGAAATATCAACTCTTTCTTAATATGCTGTTAAAACTATTAGCATATTCTGTGTAAAGCTGCTAACCAGCTCAGTATTTGCTAAAAATGAGACAGTTTTACCAAATCCAGTAACTTATTCTAAACTCAGAGGTGCAACCGGGTTACTAAAAGGCCTACATATATATTAAAGTCACATTTTCAGGAAACGTAAAACAGTGTTCTCTTTGTCTCTGTAGTGAATGATGATCAATTTTTTTCAAAATTATGTTTGCGCGATGAAGAAAACCATCGATAATATTCACTAAAAATCCACCAATAGAAAGTAGGAAAATTTCTGTGCTTTATTACTCTATTCCATAATTTCGCTTCTCTAATTTCACACATATTTAGCATCCTGTCTAGGGGGCATTAGTGTATTTGGTGATGAGATGAAGGCAGCCTAATGCAGGCCTGGCAAGAACTCCCTGTCACCAATCCTCCAGGGTCTGGAGATCAGCGTTCTTAAAACACGAGGATTTGATAGAGTTAACGCCATCCCCTCGAGCAGATGGTTTGGAACATTCTGTCAACGCTGCCGCCGATTACTGCAAACAGATCCTGCTTGCACTGATAGCCCCTCTGGGAGGCCGGCAAAGCGCTGCCTGCCCTCCGCTCCGAGGTGCCAAACGCGCCTTTCCCGGCGCTGCCCGGCCGCAGGAGCCGCTCCCAAACACAGCCCCCGGCTCCTCCTGCTGCAGCTCCACACCCCACAGCTGCTCCCAAGGGCAGCCACAGGTTTTGTTTGTTACGTTTTTCATTGCTTGTGGTAGACTGTTAAATATATTTTCGTTTTTATAGAGTTTAAGCTGTCACACCTCTGGCTCACGGAGCGCTGCCGTCCCCCAGGCAGCTTCAGCCATCCTGTCTACTTCTGTGGCGGCAAAACACTCCGTGCACTCACAGACTATTTTGAATATATGAAATATGACCTTATGTATTCCATATTCATTAGTAACGTTTTCTGCACTTCCTGAATAGTTATGAGTCAGACTGGAGTCACAGTTAACAACACAGCAAAAAGCTTCTATAAACTTGCTCAAGTTTCTCTTTAAAGTAATGCCTTACATTGTAGCTTTGTTTTACCCAAAATATTAACTTAGCTCAACACCAATAAACAACACACAGCTTTTATGGATTCAATACTGCAGTGTTTTTTCAGCGCTGTAAATTTTAATTCAAATTTTTAAGTCTTTACTTTTCTTTAAGAAGAACCCTGGAGCATCAGAGTTGCCAAGCTGCTCTTTTGTCCTGAATTTGGTACATTACACTACAATATATACTGGTAAAACAGGAAGGAAAAAAAATAGCCCAATTTGTCTTTCCAGCTGGAAGTCATTCTCCAAAGCAATTAACTTCTTTAAGAAGGATATGCACTTGGAATTAAAGATGAACTGGTCTGAGAAAGAGAAAAGCTGACAAAATTTCAATTCTGTCCCTCACGTAGAGCTTGCACAGAACAGTTGGACAACTCATCCAAAGAACCATCAAGAGGTTTCCTCACTCCTGTCCGGCTGGGTTTGTATCAGGGACAGCACATTCCCATCAGCTGCTGGCATCTCAGCTTCCATCCTGGAGGTCACAGCAACACCTTCCCTGTGCCAGTTACAGGCTCACTCCAGGCATCACACAGCTCGGATCTTCCTTCACGAGACCCTGAGGAGACTCCAGCTGTTCCCAAGATCTTTCAGAAACACACCAAGTACCAGGCTGAGTCTCAAGAGTGAGTAGGACTCAGATATCCATTAGGACTGAGGTGTACTAGCACCAAAGTCCAGGGAAAACACTGTGAAGGAGAAAGAAAAACCCTTGGCTCTCTTGAAAAGCACCACATCCAGGAAACACCTGCAGGCTCTGACTCCACCTCCCACAGAAAGGAGGAAAAGGTTTTTCTTTGCCTCTATCTAACCATAGATAACTATATATTTTTCCCATATCGGCACCAACAGAGAGTCCAAAACATTTTAGTAAGTCAAAACCAAACATTACCAAAACAGATACTGGCAGAAAACCCCTACACAGAGTCCCAGAAACAGTATAGTTTGTTAGGTTTATTTTAAAATGCGAACTGACCAAGCACTTAAACTAAAACCCAAAAAATTACAGTGATAGCTAGACAACCTAAACTGATGTTCTCAGTCTCAGTCTAGTGGACAAATATCCATCAAAAATGACCAGTGAATACAAGTGAGTTCCTTTTTGGCACTCCAAGCAGAGATCAGGCAGGAAGGGTGAACAAGCCGTGCCGTTTGGCCAGATGGTCCTGCTGACACAAAGCTTAGGTACAACCCACAGGTTACATGGCTGTTTGCACAGGAATTGTGCAATTGAAGTTATTTTCAAAGAGAATTTTTTGATACCATCAATTTCACCCTAGTAGTTCTAAGAAAAGGTGTGTCCATTTGACTTGGTGTAAGATTACATTCTTAACTGCAGGCATTTGGAGATCCTCATTCCCTGTCCAGATATAGATATCTGATAGAAAGGGCATCATTGAAGAGACAGAATCTCTGAACTTTGCTGTAACACATATAAAGCCAATTATCAGTAGAAATATCATTAAAACAGATGCTGTCCAACATTATTTCAACAACTCTTTTTATTACTTCCCCTCCAGCAAAACCATGTACAATTTTAGCCGAAATAAAGATATCACAGTTCTGTGGATAAATTAAAAATTAAAGTTCAAACAGGCCTACATTTTTTTTCTCCAACACATGGTGCATCTATACTTTATATCTGAGGGACTTTATTAGAGGAATCATTCAGGAGGTTACAGGATAGTTGGTATCATAGCTTGGGAGACTGAGCTTTCACCATGTGAGCAGGGTGGGTGACAAGTTACACAGCAACACCTGCTGGCAAATCCACACAGGAGAAACATCGGTGTCCCTTGCAGGAGCTGCACTTCTCTGGAGAAGCAATAGGATCATAATCGCCAGGGACCCGATCCCACAAAGCCTCACCCCAGTGCCTGCCTCCTCACTGCGTAATCTCGATAATGTGCTTGGATTGCGCAAGAAGATTAAAACGAGAAATAGAAACAAAGAGGAAAAGGGGCTGGAGAGAGGAAGGATACCCAGAAGAAACAAATATAAGCAGGGCTACAGTGGCAACACGCCTGACAAATTTACTAATAAACGTTTGTAGGATTTGGTCTTGTGATTTTAATTTGTAATAACAAAAAGGCAGCGTTTTTCAGTTATATTCTTGTGGGCAAAGGCTTTCATTAAAAAGGGTTACTGCCTCTTCCCCATTACATCCTCCTATGGTGCTCAGAACACCTGTGCTATTAAGCTTTTTTCCTTGGATTTTTTTGAAAATAAGAAAGAATTAACAAAGTAAAATTTGTTGACAGTCCCCCCCCCAGCCAGCGCAGTGGGTGTTCTACCTGTGGGCTGTCACATTTTCCATGTTCATTTCTGCAGGTGCTAAATGCATGCTGACAACAACATATGTTACCAGTCTTAAATGTGTGGGATTTTTTTTTTTTAACCTTGTAATTAAGGAGCGCTCACAGCTTGGGGAAAAAAATAAGACAGGTGAAAGCTGATTCTGCCCAGTGTATCTAACATTCACTTACATCCTCAATCTCTCTCTGTCTCCTGACTTGGGTATTTCTCTAATGATGCCTATAAAGAAAAGCATGCGGGTGGAAGGGGGAGAGAAAGGGTTCTATCTTCCAAATAGTAGTTATTCAAATACGATATCAAACCATTTTTGAAATTATCAGCATGCAGAATAAGCACTGATTCTCTCTGGAATCACTCTTTCCCCCCTGGGTCTCCTCACTTGTATTTCTGAGCTCTCTTTTTGTTTATTTCTCTCTTTTCTTTTAATCTCCTTAGTCCTGCCAAGCGTGTTGTACTTGGTCTCCAAAGGAGTGGTTCCCATACGTTCTGTCATACAATAGGACTCACCTATTTATCTGAATAAAAGTCAGACTTGCCCTGTTAATTATAGTATCATTATTTTTGGCTGTTTAAGGTATCACACTATTATTCATTGAAACCTACACACTTCTCTTCAGGGCAGCACACTAACAAGCTACACATTTTTTCTGGGGAAAAAGGTATATTTCAGTATAATTTATAAAGTCACTGTTTTAATATAAATGTGCGGTACAATATTCCAGAATTACTTTGGTCAGCCAAAATAAAGTTACATCATAAAATCAAATAGACATTTCCCTAAAAAACAAGTCAATTTAACAGCATATGAGTTAGAGATATGATGGAGTATATTAAAAGCAAGTAATACTATTTTATGAGTGATCAAAGTACTACACACCAAAATATATTATTAAAAAACCCAAAGCTATAGAAAAATGTAATTTCTCAGCCGTGTTACAAATATGATGCAATAGATTTTAGCCACGCTACTTTAGTTCTAACCAAGTTTGAAACATTGAGATGTAATAACCATTTCCTTGCTTTCTCTGCAAAAATTCAACCTTATGATAAGATTAGACTTCCTTACTTGAGGATAACAAAACAAAACAAAAAAAAAAATCTGAAGGGAAGGCCAATGAGTTTGCAGCATTGAAGACAAACCAAACCACAGTTCCTTCCTCTCCCCAAGGGTCTGCTGGAGTGTGGAACAGCACAGGCTGGAATCTGCCTGCTCCAGGAAGGGAAGGCACAAATGCCCCCAGCTCTGATAAAGAGAAGATGTGGCAGGAATCATTTTGGCACAGCACTGCTGCAATATGCTGCAACTGGGCTGAGCTTTCAGAGGTGCTGGGAAAATACTGTGCTGCTCAGTTCTAGGCATTCGTATTTTAGCCACTTAAAAACAAATGTGAGCAAATGTGCTAAATATTTGCCTTCATTGAGAAGTAAGCCAAAGAAAACTGACATGACAAAACAGCCCATCTGTGAATTGGCTCTGCAACTCAGAGCAACAGTTCTGGGGCTGCTTTATCAGTATTTTTCCTCAGACTCAGAATAGCAATACTTAGTATCTGAATCCAGACTTAGAACTGTAACTCAATCCATACTGGAACACAACTTAAACATTTTTTTAAAAAGAATTAATAAAAAGAAGTCTTGTTAAGAGTGACCCTCAGACAGTAAAAAGTCTTCTCAGTCATAGAATACACTTTCCATAGCACTTCAATTTTGAAAATTTTTACTTCATGCCTAGTTTCCTTCTACACCAGGACTGTGTTCCTCCAGCTTAAAATGATCCAAACCTACATATTGCATATATAAAGTCTGACACTCTATTAGGCAAAATGAAGCAGGGGAAAAAAAGAAACCCGCTTAAAGGAATAGCCTGTGTCACCAGGCACCAAACACACAGACTCCCTCTATTAAATTCAGAGTTTTCTTAAATGTTAGCTCCTAGTCCAGCCCTCATAAAGGGTTAAAATACAGATGCTGTGAATGGAATGTATAATCCTTAAGGCCCTGGAGCATTAAGACATATCTGCTCCTTAGGGTCCATCTCTGTCCATAATCAATTTCTTCCCTTGGAGAACATTAATTGTCTCTAATGATAGCTTTCCATCAATATATCCTTGATCTTAAAAGGCCTGTACAGCTTTTTCCTTTATTCAATCAAATCATCTCTACAATTGCCCTCCTTTAGTAAGATAATACCTTTTAAGCCTTGTATTTTAATATAAAAAATAAGAGGTAGCAGCAAATTCTAATGGAAGTGCTAACATTTGAGAACCAGGATGATGGCTTCCATTATCCTAAATAATGTTTGAAGATTACAGAAAGCACTGTGTTTCAAAAGGTGGAAACTAATCCCCCACTTTCAAATTATTCCTTGTACAAAAATCTGTTCTGACATTAGGAATTTTTGTGCCCCAACTACAGCACAGTATATTTAAATATTTGAATATGAAAGATAATTTTCAGCTCTGGAGGGGAAAAAGCAAATAATTACTATTTATAAGCAGTAAATGCTGAATAATTTAAGAAATTGACAACCTTAAACACAGAAGCCCTTTATTTTTTCATTCTCTGGTACAAGGGTGGCTTAACTGTTCACTCAAATGACTGTAACTCAAATCAGAAGTTCCTGAAATTATTTAATTTCATGACGGCTCAAAAACTCAATCTCCTGGTGACCCACTAATGTGTCTTGCTTTCCCCACCCCCTTCTCTTCCTTGTACATGCATTTCAAAAGGCGTGGAAATTCAATTTTTTGCCATTCAACTGATTTGTTTCCATTCAAATAGAGGATTTTTCTTGCACTTCCTTATCTAGATTGCCCAGCACCAATCTGTGTTTCTACCCATATTCCAACACAGTTCTGTGTGAAATGGCACCACTCTTTATAACGGCTCAAGGCCCTCAAAATGAAACATTGATGGCACAAAATACCTCAAAACCTTTAGAAAAAAAACCTTTGCTTGTTATTTTTTTTTCATATCCAGCATGAGAGTGACAGAATTTTGGTGAGGCCTATTTAGTATAATTTTTATCTAAGAAGGACCATGTAGAAGCTTTTCCCACAATTGAGTATCATCCACCACTGACTACAACATTAGAGCCTTCCTCTTACTCAAAAGTCATTATACATGCAGAAATAAATAAACAACAGCAGGGGATTTACATCAGGAACATCATGAAAACTCTAAAAAATATGTATTGTGCAGATTTTCTTTTCATTGTCACACTAGCACACACACCCATGATGTGCACTCTACTATTTGCTATTTTACAAAATATTGATGGCAAAAACAGCAGGAGAAAAAATAGTGCCAGGAATATTAAAAAAAAATAAGAAATATAGGCAGGTAGATACAATCAATCTAACAGCTATCAAACCTAAACAAAACAAAACAGGGAGGAAAAAAAAAAAAGGAGACCAGTTAACAACCTAGATAAGAGAGGAAAATTGCCAGTGAGTCAGATCAAGTTTATTCAATGTCCTGATAAGCACCTATTTGCTCTTCCCCATAATGCTCTCTCAGTATTTATAAATTATCATTTAATTATGCTGGCAAGTGGTAATTGTCAAATAAAGCTCAGATAGGCATAAGCCCTCAGGCTGCACATGACAGAAAAATATCTGTTAAAGCTGGGCTGATTCACACGCTTAGGAAATCATTTCCTTTCTTCTTTTTATCCTTGCCAACAAATTATATGAACTGGCACTTTGTGCTTTGTAGGCATTTTGAAGTCTATGCAGATTACAGGAAAGAAAAATTAGTTGTTTCAGTATCTACCATTCCTAAATTATTCTGCTGATTTAAGACACCATGTTCTGTTTCAACAAAAGAGTGCCAAAGATCAAGGAATCAGAGCCTTCCTCTGCTTAGAATTTATGCCCAGGGTCACTTTCAATTGGGTAAATCAAGATTTGGGGAATTATTGAATACTGTGCATAATAGATTTGATACAGAGCAATAGTTGAAATATGACGTTTATCCCATTAGTGTAGAAATACTAAGCAATATTTTTTCAAAAGTCTTGTACTACTCAGATTCAATTATAGACCCATCAAACATTCTCTGATATACACACACTGATACAGAAGCAGGCACCCACAGATTTGAAGGATTTCTTAATTTACAGCATACGTACCCAACTATTTGTTTATGTAGAAAAAAATAGATATAAAAGAAGTTTAATGCCAAATAACAGTGAAATCAGGCTCTTGAGAACTTTGACCAGGAACACTAGTCTGAACAACAGAAATGCCAGATTTACAGCACATTGCTGGAACATTCGCTATCAATGCCATTGCAAGATCATTACTGCTATAAAAGGTACCAATATTCTCTTTTTTTGTCTGTACAGTAACTGTCAGACAAATTCAGGGTGACAGACAAGTGGCATGAGCACATTAAGTCTCTTCCCCAGCTTTCCATATGTACCTTTGTGTTTGGTGGGTCCCATGTCCGTAAAAGACTTTTAAGGTCCTTTGGGTTACTGCAGGAAGCCCCAAGCAAGTCTCAGTCTCCCCTTTCTTTGTACCTTGGCATATCTGTATTTTTTTCCTCTCCCTCATCAGCAGAGTGCAACAGAATTTCTATCTAATTTTTACCCCTACTCTATACATAATTAATTTCTATTCAAATCTGAGCTGTTATTAGTTAGTTGATGCCATATATGAGGTTTCTACCTATGATATTGGTATATCCTGCATTATCTCAAACCCTTCTGAAGAAGACACCAAGCCTTCTGAATCTTTCAAAAGCAGCTTGGTGATAAAATAGGTTAGAATTTTTCAAAAAAATTCCGTTCTCCTTTCAGGCTATCAGTAACCCCCACCAACTACCATAGGCAGTATACAGTTACCATGCACTCAGTGTACAGTTAACAGCAATAACACTATTTAGTAGAACAAGAAACGGATTGCAACTTCAATGGCATAACTGCCAACTCTTTTCATCCAATTTAAGGCTTCATGGCTTCAGTCAATGTGTATGGACTGCTTCACACAGATACTTCCTGTTGCTTCAGAGCAGCTGGAAAAGCACTGCTCACCCACCTGCCTTTTCTCATTACTGCAGTGATCTACTGCCACTGCCCCATGTCTCATGAAATACATCATCTTCCTCGGGAGACACACGGGGAATTAGTGCCCCAGGGGTTAGGTAACACAGAGCTTGGCCAAGCAGTGTAATTCACAGGTTAGACCAGATGTTCGAGCAGCAGACAGCCAGAAAGCATTTACTGGTGCTGCTGCAGCCAAAACAAGCTGGGGTCTTATACCCAGCACAAGCAGCAAAGTAGATAATGATTCTCATAGGAATAGCTTTTAGCCTCATTGATCTCCCATAAAAGCTACTGTACAACAACGTGGCCCTAAACGCACACGCTGTGGTTTAGCCCTAACAATTCCCAGAAACAGATGCAGGATTGTCATTCTATCAACAATATGCCTCACACAGTGAAGAAGAAAAAGAAAAAAAAACAAAAAAAAAAAAACAAACAAACAACAAAAAAAAAAAAACCCAAAAAACCAAATAGGAACATCTCTTCATATACAGATCTTGCACTCAGAAATTCCACACATTAATTCCTGCAGCAGAGCATTGCATCCTAGTACCAGGGCTATAGGTACAGTGAGTGATTGGCAAATCAGAAACTTCTGCTCCAGAAGAAGACCATCTGCAGAACTTTTGCCTTGACAAATTTGCTCCTGATCTTTAGGATCCACCAATATATTAGCTGCAAAGTCATGAAGACAGAGCATCACTGAAATATTACTTTAAAGGCTTTAGGAACTTGGATGTAAACATGGTTCTGTTTCTTTTCCTACAAGACTATAAAACATAAATCTGTTTAGCTGTGTTTATTTCAAATAGCATTTTATCAAAAGACATTCTGTTTTCACTAATTAGTGAACTGAACTTGATATCAATTAAAGAGAAAAGAACTGCTTTAACACCCCTCAACTAACTGTAAGTGACTATTACACAGATGACAGAGGAAAATGAAGAAAATTTTGGAGAGCTCTAATACTTAGTCTGAAATAGGTTTTGTGCTGACAGCTGGCCACAAAGTTTTTTTTCCTCAAAATAATTTCATACTAAGAATAACCTTCATGAAAGAGTTATTTTAACAGAGCCTTTTCCAACCTAAATAATTTTATGACTCTAAGATCTTAAAGAACTACATGCCAAAGTGTAGGGGAGTGAGAAGGACCTTCTCCAGAAATCAGCATTGTCTCCATTCTCCTTTAGGTAATTTGGATTTTGCAGGTCTTTCCAGGTACATTTTAGAATCCACAGACATTCCATAATCAGGGAAATAAAAATCAACTCACCTTCCAAAAATAGTCTGCTTATCTACACATACTTTTTGACATCTTTAATCACAAAGTTGACTGGAAAATGCATCACATTGCATAATAGCAACCCAGGAATATCAGAATGCTTCTGCTCTAGGGGAAGTCCTCAAAGCCACAATCTTTTCTATTAGCAAAGAGCATAATGCTGTTACTATCAGAGTTCTCATGCTTATGAGTCTTTGCTTGTACTGCAATATTTTGTTGCATTTGCACAGCATGTGACATTATCTAAAGTTACTACTGTAACTCTGTGAAGAACAGTGTGAGGAACAGTCCTGTACCACATAAATTACTGCTGAGACTGTTCAAACACAGGAACTGGTATTATGTAACAGACTGCCAACCTGGAGCAAAAAATAGCTGCCAGCACACTTCTGCTGGCCTAATCCAGCTTCCATTGAAACCATCTTTTCTCTGGTCACAGAAAACATAGTACCTACAGTTGTTGGGACATCTCTCTTCTGAAGTACTCATAGGTAAGATTAAGAATGAGAAAACTAGGCATGACCTAATAAAATACAATTTTATATTCAAATCTATATGGATTATTAAAAAGGGTCTGCTGTTTCTTTTTCTCATTTTGGACAACAAATCTCTTGCTATGTTATGGCATTACTGACTTACTATATTTCAATTTGAAAAGAACAAGTCACATAAAAATCTCATCATGATTACAGATTGACTTAAAATGGTCCTGTACCTATAAAGTATGATAAGCCTTGAATATTTATCTATCATTTGATTTTTAAAATTAATTACTTTTTACTTTTCTATCAAGTTCAATAGGACTTTTCCATGTGACACCACAAATAAGTACCAGAATTCAAACTGCTTGATTTTACAACCTCAAGTTGCCCTCATCTTCAGTCGTATCCTTTGCACTCCATGCAAGATTTTAATTTTCAGTTTTAAACCTGTTTTTCAATGTATCGGTTCAGTTTTCAGTTAAATTGTCCAGACAAATTAAATAAGGTCATCTTAAAGACAGCTTCAAATGTCCCCAAAATTTATTTATACAACTCATGAGAAGATAATGAAAGGTGTTCCTTAAAAATCATGGTGGGTTGTCAGATGTGGATTGACCAATTCTCAATGTTAGTTCTCAATAACAGCCATAATTTCTTTTCAATTAATTTTCTTTTTGAAAAGATTTCATCACATACATAACCAGGGATTTTTAGCTTAATTCCACTCTCATCAAACCACTTCGACATCAGGAAGTTGAAATCATAGGAAATGCACAAATCCTGAGAACACATAGAATGTATCCAGTTTCAAACAAAGTCAGGCCCATATAATTCTGTGGAAATCCACATGTAAACTTTATAGCTCAAGCCCATCTCATTACTGCAACAGCATTAATGAGATACTTCTCTTTACTTTCCATATATTTCCTGCTGACTTCCCGGGTCGACCTAATAAAGCCTTCATGGTCTCCATCATGACAGCAAGAGCAGGAATACAGGGTTTCTTTTTTTTTCCATTGGTAATTTTGTGAAAAAACTGATTTAAAATGTGAAGCAACATGAAGGCATAGCATGAAACTACAAAGATGAAAACATAATTTTTCTTTACAAATTGTTACTCTGAAAACATTCTGAAGAAAACTGGTTCCTATTCACAAGATAGTATCTTACTCTTAAAGGGCACTTTAGGGAGAAAGATTTGACTACAATAATAAATCTCTTCCTTTTTAATTCCTATTGAAAATTAGGTTATTGAAAATGGAGTTTGACTAGAAATTTTTAATTTACATTGATTAAAACTTATGTATGTAAAAAAGTGGCATTATCATTTACACTGGAAGAACATAGTAGAATATCAGCTCTCCTGGAAACAGCAGGTGTTTTGGCATACGTTGTATTCAGCACCACACCAGCATGTACACTGTAATTTATGTGGTTCCTTGCACATGGAGCAACTTATTCTTTTTCTTATAGATGGCTTCCATTGTGGCAATCTAAGCTCCCCTAGACTCTTGAAGGGCATTCTCAGGAGGCAGAAAAGAACATGTGCCATGACAAAAACTAGAAAGCAAAGCATGTTCACTAGCTGGCCACTTACTGTCCAAAAGGCTGTGAAAGCTTGCCATCTGCCCAGCTTTTAAATGAGTCTGACCATATTTGCCCTGCTGCCAACTTTTACAAAACTTCCAGAAATACACATATTTGATACTGCTACACTGCTTTCAAATCTGACTGAGTTTAGCCAACTAGTGTCAAGGGACATGGAGATGTGGAGAGGCAGCATCACAACACAACAGCAAACCAACCTACACTTTCCTAAGAGGTTCACATCAAGACCTCTGGAATAAGCTTCTTGCTTTGTTATTTCTAATGTGAGGATTATTCATTTGAATTTATAAAGTGCAGAGAGACGCCAAGAAACAAGATCCTGTGAAAGTAATGAACACA
>WAAE01011480.1:37068-70392 GCA_013400495.1 Nicator chloris | reverse complement strand
GCAGTTGTGATTTGAAGAGTGTTTACTCCCTTTCAGTCAATAGCACATTAATATATAGCAATGAGACTACAATAAGACAGCGGAATTATGATTTGATATCTTAGACAAGTTTCACTGTGATGTGAAGGAACCAAACACCTGCTACATTAGCTCCAATTAGTTTTAAAACAACAACTCTTAGTGGTTTGGAAAGGGACAAACAAACCCTGTTATCTAAAATGACAAGGGGATCAAGTGACCATAAAAACTTCTTAACAGAAAGAGACTGCCAACTTCTTGTGAGCTATACTAGGGCAATTTCACTTAAAATAACAAAGCTCCAATGACATGAAGTGGTACCATGATCTGACCATGGAGTTTAACCCACAGAAGTCAAAATAGAGACAAATGCTACAGTGATACAAGATGGTTTACCATGAGATAAACATCTGTATTGTACAATACACAGAAGTTCAGAAAATACAGAAGATGGCTCAAGTAGCCAGCAAAGTATATTAGTCAACAAACAAGCAGTGTTAATGCTGCAACACTGCTTCCCAACGGAGCTCTCTTGGTCGGTGTCAGGTGGAGCATCACTACATTATGCTGAGTAAAACCTTTATTACTCCTTCCCTTTACACTTACATCAGTAATCAATAGTCTTATTGGAAATAAAACCATGGAAGGAATTTTTATTCTTTGCTTTAACTCTGTCTTCAAAGTGGAATTTCTTATAACATTTTTGGAATTCTTGTCCAAATTAGGTAGGAGCAATGACCCAAATAATTGGTAGTTAATTTTTAACATGTCATGATCTTCATTTTAGGGCAAAACAAAAAATAATTTGTACCTAAATTACTTCTGTTTCTTTAAACAAATCTGAAATGGAAGTTATTTCCGTTAACTATTCATTCTGAAACGCGTATGTAAAATTTACCTTGAGGGGGAGTGTAAAGTCTACATCTTTGGTTTCCTTTAGGCCAAGAGGTACCAAGGGAATACTGAAAGTCTCTCTATGGAAAAAAAAGCAAAAATATTCAGGATTTTTTTTCTGCTTCTGTTATAATTACTTCTATTTTATTTGATGACAGGAAGTTCATACACTGATGGGTAAAGAGAAAAGTGTACAGTTCCTTCCTGCACAAGACAATCTGCCTAATGGCTTGTACTTCGCAAGGAGAGAGTGAAGAAAACTACTCACCTGCACTTTTTTTTTTTTTGATTTATTTAAGCCTATTTTTCCTTCAGGCAAAGAAAAGGAGACTCTCAAAGGCTGCCCTACTGCAATTTAGCTCCACAACTACTAGGAGATCTGCCACTGTAAGTATCAGTAGTTATAATCAGTATTTTACATGCTACCAGTGCTTTCATATGTAGCAGTTATGTGTGTAACACAGGGAGAAGCAGGGCCAAACTATCCCAGCTGTCACATTGAAAGGTCTAGCAGTAGGAAGTGAAAGAACTACTTTGTTTCTAGACAATGCTAGGTGTTAACCTCTAGACAATTCAACCTCTAGAATATCAAAGGACAATAAGGATGAGAACTGACTTAAAAAAAAAAGATCAGCATTGCTTTCAGTTTGTTGTGTAGATTTAACAGATCAGTATCAACCAATTATGAAGTTCATTTAATATTTTCATTTTTCCTGAAAACAACTTTTTGACTGTCTAATCATTGTTTAGAGCATTCCATTCCCAACTACAAAATCCCACATTTGTTTATGGTCTTGTCAGCAAAACCAGTGTTCTTCCAGGTGAAAATTCCATCTTGAGAGGGTGGCAGGTAGGAATGCAGCTTCCTAAGCAGAGGAAGAGTCCTTTGTGATCCAGAAATTGCCTCTGTTAGCTTGCAAATTACTTCCAGGATACAGAACCAAAACACCATTTCTAGTGGTGCAAATGATCTGATTTCTCATGAGGCTTTTAGAAGAAACCTCAGCACTTTTACTACAGATTATATCAAGACTTTTTCCTCAAAAGGAAGTGAGACACATGGAAAAGAAACACTAACTTACTAATTTAACATTCTAGTACCATCCACAGTCCCTGCAGATATCAGCATTGCTCATTCAAAGACAGTGAGATTTTTTCCACAGCTAAGGTGGCACACCCATGGAGCACACGTCATGAGAGTACTGAACAGTGAGGGAGGTGATCCTGGACTTCCAGAACTGACTAGAAATAGCATCACACTTCTCAATCCAGCTGAAATGTGTGCAAGTACTGGGAGGGCCAACCCTTCAGATTGTTCTAACACAATACAGGCTAATCCAGTAAACCATGGGTGTGACCTTATGTCGACAACTGTGTGCACAATAGTCAGAGAGCAACTATTAATAGCTACTTGCTGTTAAAGGCTGGAGAGCAGTTACAGGGAAATTAATTATTTTCACTGATGAAACGTAAAAAGCATTTAGAGTTTAGAATGGAAAGCATAAGAAAGGCAAAACATCATTCAAAATAGATTGGGAAAGTAGGATCAGGAGAGAATGACAAGCATACTGCTGTCCAGCCTCAAGGCTTCTGCCTGCCCTGGGGCCTGAGCTACTGCTCATCCTTCAGTGAGAATCCAAATATTTCTAATATTCTTTAGCTAGAACAAGAAACAGTACTTGTGGAGCCCTGCTCTCATTTCCACAGCCATAACTGCTCTCGTGCTCACAGGCATCTACAAAGACCAATAAAATCTTGAACAAGAAACCCAAACCTCAAAAAAAAGACCATGCAAAGAAACCCAAAATATTTTCTCATCAAATACTTGTCAAAGGTTGCCATGGGGGTATAAGATAAGAAGTTTAGCACAAGTTGCTGTTTGGGAAAACGACAACAGATATTTTGCATCAAGACAGCATTCAGTTGGCAGTTACTTCTCTGGAAATGTGCTTCATCCTTTTACATTAAGAATTCCTTGTAATCCACCTGGAAGTTTAACACCTAACTGAGAATAGGGCTAAGAGGGACCCAAAATTACACCCCCATCAAAGGACATATTTCAATTTGTACCCTGAGCTGCTGTTAATCAAATAGTAAATATTTAGTTTTAGGAACAACAAGACATATAACTGATACAGAAATCATTTCAGTATGCAGGCAATGAATACTCCTTAACTTTGAAGTTTTGTCTTTTGAGGAATCCACTGCAATTTAAAAATTAATGTGGTCTTCAAAGTGGAGAATAGTATATTGGAAAAAATCCAACTTCATCTACTAAAAATTCCTCTGCTTTAGCCAAGGAATTTGTGTTTGTCTGTCACTGAAGGGCACACATTCAAGATTACCTAGTCTGCTCTAAACATCAAATCAGCATTGTGTTTCTGTCCTCCAGCTAAAGAGAGCACCATGTCTGAGAAGAGATATTCCTGTATTGCTAAGCTTGTTCACTCCAGAATGCATTGAGCACCATGTCTGAGAAGAGATATTCCTGTATTGCTAAGTTTGTTCACTCCAGAATGCATTGAGCACCATGTCTGAGAAGAGATATTCCTGTATTGCTAAGTTTGTTCACTCCAGAATGCGTTGAGCCAATCAGCCTTTCCAGTTCTGGAAATTCTGCCAAGTGCCAGCTGTCTGCAGTACAGCCCCACGAGCTTTCGATTCCTGCGACACTCTTCTCTTCAAAGGCACTTCACATCCAAGGGCTAGTGGCACACACATTTCCCAAGAGAAGGACAAATATGCAGACTAACCCTTAGTCAACAAATCTACCATTAAGTATGTTCTCTTCCCATCAAGCTCTCTGCTCTTTCACATGATTAGTGTCCAACATTCACACGGACCTAGAAACAATCTTGTTTTCAAGAGTAAATAGAAGATCTGTTAATAATTGAATAACTTAGCTTTATACTTACTCTGCATTTTGATAAACTTCTACTGAGATATTAAGTCCTTCCAATTCTTCCTTTAAGATCTGCAGGTCTGAGTTTACAAAGCTCAGTTCCAGTAGTACCTGCTCTCGTACTTTGTTGTTGGTGGTTGCTCTGCAGAGACACATCAATTTTTTACTGCTGAGGAAAAGGTTTTCTACAAGCTTAGTTGACCCCCTTTAACCTTCAATGCAAGCATTCTCAGCATTTTTAAGATTTCTTTGTATCTCCTTTAGAGATGATGCAAGACCTGATGTTTTATTAGGTTTTTCTGTCAAAAGAGTGCCTGGGATAGTTTCCAGGTAACGGCATGCAGCCACAGAAGATCTCCTGTGTGCCAAATTTTCTGTGTATGATTAAGGATCAAGCTTATTTTCAAATACATTCATCAACAAAACTAAAGTATCTTAAACAGAATCACTACCCTATTTTCAGATTATGTGATTTTTTTTTTTTTAGTCAAAGATAGGTGGGTGGAGGTAGGAGGAGTCAACAGACATTCTTCAACAGAGACTTCCCCACCTTATAAATTGAATAAAGATCCTTTGAGGCTTCTGATCTTAAGAATAAAAGAAAATAACTTTCCCCCAGAAGTTATTACAGAAGTATCTTTCAACCAGATCTTTTTAATACAAGACCATTTTCTCTATAATTTGATTTTGTTGGATGTAAATATGATTTGGTTTGCTTGTTTCCTTTGCCATTTATGTATTTAAATGGCAACACTTTGAACTGCAGGCACAATGGATGTTAGCATTTAACACCCTCTGAGCATTTCTGTGTGATTACTTATTTGTGTACTTACATCACAATTTCCAGCCTGATTCTCCATACTGACAATTTTATTAGAATATTAATCTTTTCAAGATACTTAAATCATCTGTATCTATAAATGTACAGGTATGAGTTTAAGATAAAAGTTATCCATGCTTAAGATACTGTACCCTTATATTAAAGTCTGAATCTTAAGAAAATATCTAACTGAAATTTGCAGCATTTTGCATTCACCTTTATTTTAAGACAAAATTCACCTTCATAAGCATTTATGAACAAACGTCCCATAAATCTAGGCTCCACTTAGAGCAGTTCTCCAGTTTTATAGAGCCCCTTGATGAAGAACTAATTATACCAAGCCTAAAATTCTAAGTTTGTTCTTCATATTATAAATGAGTTATCTGTGATTTTTCTATGTTTTACTTTATTGAATACCTTGGATTGCTTCAATTAAGCAATGTTAACATCTGTTGCCTTCATAAGCCAAACTGGATAGAAACTTATGGTGATGTGGATCTTCCTTGATAAAGGCAGCACCACACAGATAAATGGGCAAGTGTTGATGCTACAAGCACTTTAATTATGATATATTAAGGCTCCATGTTTGGTCTAGCTTACCATCCTCCACAGGAGGGATTCCAATATGTTTTTCAGAAACCCCAAAGTTCCATCCAGATTGACTTCTCTATTTGCTCTATTGCTATGAACATCCATGTTAATTTGATGTGATTGCCATTTCATGTTTTTTACACTGTAGACACACTTTTTGGTAACAACTAGCAAAAGATAGCTACAAGGGCAATGTGATATTGGTCCAGAATCCCATAACTCTACATTGAATTTAATTTTAACTCAACTTCTAGAGCAAAAGACAACAAAAAGGAGAGGGTGACTTTTAGAAATTCTAAGAACAAAGGTCTTTGCACTATATGGATCGGATCGTGTGCTAAGTAAAAAGTAAAGAAGTTTCTTTACTAGAAGTAAAGAAACCTGCATTTCCAGTTTTTTCTCAAATCCTACTCCAGGAGGCTTCTTATGGACAGCAATTGGTTTGTTTCTTTTAGAACTTGGTGAAATTCAAATAGAATCTGCAAACAGAAAGCTTGTTTACGATTTTCCTTAGGAGACTGTAGATACAACTAGTCACATGAACTGTCTAGTGGTCAGGTTACTTTTAAAATTGCTTCTTTCAAAGAACTAGCAAGTTTTAATAGTTCAACAGGTGTAAATTTATTCTAGATTTCTAAAATCTTAAGAGTATGTCTGTTCCTCTGCTCTTAAGGAGATTTAGTTCCCACTCCTGTAAATAGCAACTTCAGTATTTCAGCAGTTAATACTGGCATTAGAAACTGAACTTTAGGATATCTAGGTTAAAGGTTACCACTTTTCACATTAGATATTACTCATCTCTTTAGCCCTTCCAAAACACTCCTGAATCCACAAGCAGAAACATTAACTGAATGAAGCATTCCATTTCAAAAGCAGGTATAACAATTTTGCTAACCATACAAAAAGTAGTAAAATTCTAAGTCTCACTCCTTAAGCCAATTACCAGAAAACAAAGCAAAGTTAAGTCAGTCACAGAGGCTAAAACTATCTAAGATTTTAACCTGCCACATCTCTTGCAAGAGTGGAGATAAAGCAGGTTACAGACAATAGGCAACCTATTGATTAATGACAAGTTTAAGAAAATTTAATTTATCCAAGCATTTTCACTTCTTGAAGTATATTTACTAGATTTTGTTTTTGAAGACCCATTGTTGCTCCAGTTGCAGAGAAAGAGACACCACGGGAAACTACTGCAGATGAGAATTGGGATAATTTTCAGTTCTTCTGTGTGAGATTGGAAATCTACTGTTTGCCAAACAGTTAATCACAGGATGTAACAGCCTTAAGACAGGGTCAACACAAGGCTGTTCCTAAGGAGACAGCCACATATGAAAACATATCCTAAAAAATGTAATAGATGAAGTTACCTCAAACTATAGGAGAATTTGGTGGCAACTGGTGGTAACCCAGCTCAAATTACATGTGCTACCCTGCTACTCCTGTATCATTATTACATGGAGTAAAGAAGGCAATGGACAGTCCTTTCTACTATGCAGCACAGAACTGAAGGGTGTTGGAAAACACAGCCAACAGCATAGTGGCAATACCTTCATTTGATTTGAGGAATAAAAGGGACTTATTACAATATTCAGCAAGGTTCACCTGCCATTATCATTAGCAATAAAGCTGAACAAAGAGAGCAATCTAAGAAAGTCTAACATTCAGCTCATTTACTACAACATAGCAGTACTGAAAGTGCACTTCAAAGCAAGTAATGACTCTGTAGAGCTATAGCTTGAAAAAAAATCAGGGAGATTCACAAATCATTCTACAGTAAGAGACGCAGCATGTTTGGGGAAAAAAAGGAGAAAATACAATAGCTAAGCGATTTCTACAAAATTAAAAGAAAATTAAACAACTGTTGCTTGGGCAAGAAAACTAAGAAACCATGACATATACCTTAAAAGATTTTCAGCACCAGCTCTCATTCTCACTGCTCTTAAGATCTGTTGGTTTAGAACAGCTCTTTGATTTTGCAGTTTGCTTCGTCCAGTCTCGGCAAGAGGATTACGTCCCTAAAATTAAGAAAACAAATTTTTCGTTGCTGTTGGAAAAACTTATGAGGGACTAACATTGAATTTAAATGAACTTTAATAGCATAGGTTCTGTCTGAATACAAATTAGCTACCTTGACATCAGTGGTGATCTGACATCAACGACAGTCTTTCTTCTCTCAAGCTTGGTCATTAAAACCAAGAGAGATCATGACCACTGTACACTTTATCATCAAAACCCAGACAGAAATACTTGTTTTAAATATTAAGTACACCTGTGAGCCAGTCTCTTCTCCCCTAAAAATATTTTCAAGATATTTTGCCAAATGCAACCAAATTTGACAGAATACTAAGTTTCTAGGATTTTATGAAAACAGTATCTGGCAAGACAGCAACTCCCATCAAAGCTTCTGCTTAACCCTTGCAAAACATCAGAGTTCCTTCTGGGATATATGCAGCCTTGAAATACAACTCTGTCCAAAACAGACTGTGGTGCTCAAAGTTTGGGGCTCAAAAACCTGCTCCCTGTTTTAGGACCTCTGATCTTTCCTTCTGGTGGCTCAGACCTTCAGTACAATTCCTACCCCTCCTTCCCTAGGCTCTTCTCTTCACATCTCGTATTTACCCAAATAGAGCTTAGCAGGGTAAAATGATTATAGCTTCAGAGTCTTATCAAATTAGGCTCTTTAAAAGTAAAGTGTGAAATCCAGAATTCACAAGAATGCTCCCATGTATGTGCATATCTTACACAAGACTCAAACCTGTGTTTGAGCAGGACTCAGCCATTGTATTCTGAGCACTGATAAGCTAAAACTGCTACAGATGAATAGGACTGCTGTTTGTCTTTTTTTTTAAGCCAAACACAATTTTAACACCTTTTTAAAATATGTAAAAAATTTCCCTTCCACGGTTTGTTCTTTGCCCCTGCCACTGCTTTTTAAAAAAGTATCAAACGCCTTTGAATCTTAACACTCAGTGTACCAGCACATCCCTGCAGCCTTAACTAATAATTCTGAAGCAAATAAAATCACTGTTTTAAGGCTTACCCTTAAATGAAGAATGTCTTTTTGAGTGGCCTCACTGGGTAGCATTACAAAGCTTATCAGAGTCCTACTGTATTGTCCACTACACAAGAAGGAGGCTCAGACCTCTCTAAGTCTTCTTTTAACCACTCCAGCCACTAAATTATGCACTATTTTGGACTTCTCCCTCTCAGTTTTGACTGAAAAAATTGATTTTTGTTATAAGAGCATTTAAAAGTATTAGAGCTATTAACAAGCTCTAATTTTGAGTGGTCATGCAATGACACATCAGCAAAACAAAAGCAAGTATTTAAATAGAACGTGAAATTCTGATCATGTATTTGAAATTCAGTTCTTGTTTTTGTCGTCAAGTGAAAGCAAATTGACAACAGAGAAGCGAGCTGATCAAACCAGATTACTCTAGTTCAACTGAGAAGGCACATAGCTCAAAAATGTTAATTTTACATATCTACTTTGAAGGGTTTGTAATAAATAGGTAACAGGAAGCTTGTGCTAACATCTTCAGAAGCGCCATTTGCCATGTAACTTCAAAAAACACACCCCACTGAATTACTACACTGAAATGTTTCTGCATTGAAATACCACTCACAGCACAAGCCCACAGCTCTCTTCATTGAGAAAGCTCTCACAGCAAACTCGACACCTGTTGGTTTGGCACTGCCTCGTTTTTTAGCAGCAGGGGAGGGCCGCAGAAGCAGGTTCTGTAAGAAGCTGCTAGAACCTTCCACCATGTCTGACAGAGCCAATCTGAAGATGGACGTGCTGCTGGCCCATCTAGAAAGGTTGGTAACGCCTCTGTGATGATGCATTTAGAAAATCCAACAGCCCACTCACGGTTTTTTCCAGGCATGGCGAAGAGCTGCGGCCGCTGCCATCTCAGCGCGGGCCGCGTTGAGCCTTGCCTGCCTGGCCGCCCCTGGCCCGCCGTGCTGAGGGTGGGAGGGCAGGGCAGGGCAGCGGTGGTGGGAGGGCAGGGCAGGGCAGCGGTGGTGGGAGGGCAGGGCAGGGCAGCGGTGGTGGCGTCTCCCTCCCGGCACCCGCGTGAGGGGAGGTGTTACGAAGCGCCACGGCGGCCACCATTGCCCGAGCAGTGCCGGCAGCGAAAAACACGGCGAGCAGTTCTCTGACACGGAACCTAGCCAAAACCAACCTCTCGGTGCTGTGGGGTCCTGCAAGAATCTTGGAATGAGTGGAACTTGTTGGCAATGGTACCCATGAGCAGCAGTTTTTGTCCTAGTCAGAGAAGAGGCGGAAGTGAGGGCATGTGAGGGAAAACAACACGGCGGCACCCAGGGCAGTGGGAAAGAAAGAGCGGGAGGAGCTGCTCCCTCTGCAAGCCGTGGCGAGGACCACGGTGAAACAAACTGTCCCTTTGGAATACATGAAGTCCACGGGGGATGCAGAGATCACGCACAGCCCGTGGGAAAAGTGCTCACGGCAGAGCGGGTGGATGCCAGAGCGAGGTGTGATCCAGTGGGAGACCCGAATAGAGAGAGAGGGCCCTGCTGCCAGAGATAGAGGATCCTTGCTCCCAAACTAGAGCAGCCTCTATCTTTAGAGAACTGCACCCTGTGGACAAATGACCCACGCCACAACAGTTTTGGGAAGACTGTTTGCCCGTGGAAGGGACCCCACGACATAGCAAAGGAAAGACTCCTCTCCCTGAGCAAACAGAAGATCTTGAGTGACCAACTGACCAAAACCCCCACAGCTTGTCTCCTTGCGCTGCCGATGAGAAGGAGGGAGGGGCTGAAGGGAAAAAAGGTGTTTTAAAGGCGTATTTTACTTCTCATTATTCTCCTCTGATTCTGTTAATAATAAATTTACTTTATATCTTTAAATTTGAACCTGTTTTGCCCTTAGAGTGCTTCTCCCAGTCCTCATATCAACTCATGAGCCCTTCCTTAATTTCCTTTTTTTTTTGTCCCCTCTCCTCTGCCCAGCTGAGAGCAAGAGAAGGTGAGCAAATGACTTTCGTGGCTGCCTGGTGTTTGACCGGTGTCAAACCACGACACACACAGAAGATGAACATTTACTGGAGGGAATACACACACGCAGCAAACTCATTCATTCATCTCCGATTAGAAGTAGTCCTTTAACTACCAAATACTTTATGTTCCTTTACACACAATTACACACAAAGATATAAGCAAGGTACACTTTAGTGTCTAACATGGTCTTGTAGCCACAAGTTGCTTTCTGCTCTTAGTCTGGTTCTTTTTCTGGGATGCAGCTCTTCTTCCTCACTTTGCTTTTCCTTCATTTTGTGTTGTATAGTCTTTTCTAGTACTGCTATTCAAAGCCTTATCTCCTTCCATTCTATCCATGCCATTTTTCATTTGAACCTCACCAATTATTTCCTCTTGCTCTTCCATTCATTTTGAGTATTTAATTATCATCTCAGACCTGTTATCTCCATACTTATGCACAGGTATTTCCTTCCAACTTCTTTCTTGATGACTTAGTTCAAGCATTCTTCTAAAATGTATCCTTGCCTTGCCCTTCATGTTTTTCTGTAAAGCTGCAGCTTCCTCCCAGAACTCCCTGGCCCTTTCTGTGTGCCAAACATGTTTGATGACATCATTCAAATACTTCTTTACAGCTTCACTTCCAGAAAATTTTTCAGGAAGATCAACTGCCTGATTCCCAAGCCCATGAAGCTCATAGAAGTGACCTCTTGGTTTATTGAACTTTTAAACAAGCTCCCACTGAACAAGAAGTACAAAACTGCAGTGATCTGAAACTCTGCAAAGAGAAAAAGCATAAGAGACGTTTCCCTGCATTTCAGGTCCCCAGGCAGTATTCTCTGTAGGAAGGAACACCAGCCCTGGGCCCTAACAGGACAAGGCACTGACAGACCAAGGTATCTGTATAACCTCCAGTGTGCTTGCAAGTGCGACAGTTTTGGTAAGAGGCTTCTTATGGATAGAGGAGTCTGTTTTCAGGATACACTCACTCGTTGCAAGCATACGGCTCCCATTAACCTCACAAAGCCTGTAAAGAATTCATATTTTACTTTTTGGAAAATGTTGTTTTTTACATCTCCTGCACAGGGCATGAGGACACTCAGCTAATTTGTGTTCATTTGCAGGGTTCAACTCTTTATTGTACTCAAGCTGCCATAAAACTGATGGGTAGAAGTCTGCATAGAGGACAGCAAAAATAGCCAATATCTGAAAAAAACCCTCAAGAAATACAGTCTGGGAAAGATATCCCCTTGCATAAAGCACAAATTCTGTGTACTAAAAAGTTACTTAGCAAACAGGTCCAAGCAAGTGCTTAATTTTGTCCTCCTCCATGTAGAAGATCCCTTTCCCAAATAGCATTTCTACATGGTTCACATCAGAAGTCCAGTCATGATGAACACAAAAATCACGACTGTTTGCCAAACAGTGAGTAATGGCAGCAAGTATTTGAAATTAGCATGATTTACAAAGTAGTGGTTTGAACTTTTAAGATGAGCCACACTGTCTGAAGGTGACACAGAGTTGAAACTGGGTGTGTCTCCTTACCTAAAGGAAAACAGTCCTTTCCAGCCAGTGCTGCTTGTCAAGCCCAACAGTGTACACAAATGGCTATATCCTCCAGGTATTTATACATGTATGTTTAAATAACAAGTATGTATGGAACTTAAGCACACAACTTCTTTGGTTCTAACAGCAATCGTAGCAAACAGCATATTTCACACCAGTATTTCTAGAACTGATCCCAAATCCTGCTAAATTATAATTTCCTTACCTTCTTGCAGTACTATATCTAATGTTTCTTTTTGCATGTTACCGCTAGTTCAGTTTTGAAAATTTAGCTATATACTGCAGATCTTTCAGAAGCACAAGTCTTATCTGAGTGTTCTCTTGTTGGTTTTTGTTTTAATAAAGAGGCAGGGAAGATCTGGTCTTCCAGAGCCTGGTCTACTTGTGCCATGAATGAAGTATTTTACAGTTCTAAATGCCTGGCCCAAAGATTAATATAAAGTTAAAGAACTAATTATTGTATTAGACTCCAAATATGCATTTCCTGCATGACCTCCATCTTGTCACAGCACTCACTAAGCAAAATTAACATACATATTTCATCAGAGACATCTGTCTCTTGACTAACCACGCTTCAGATGATTCTTAGTTTCACATGAAGGCCTACTTTCTGTTTCAGGTTTTATGAATTTGTATGCAATACGTGGATTTTGGATGACAAAGGTTATGAATCATTGCCATGTTGTTTCTGTCCTGCCAGACAAGTGGAAAGAGAACAAATAGCCAAATAAATATTCCTGTGTCAATGCTAATGTTGATGGTTGCCCGGCTACTAATGACTTAAAAAGAACCCCATAAGCTAAACCCCAGTGGAAGGACAGGTGTGGCAGGTTGGTAAACTGATACATTAACAACAGGTGGGGGGAAGCCCTGCAGAAAAAAGCCCAAAAAGAGAGGAAGGACACGGAGTTAACTAGGAAAGGGCTGATTCATGCCTCTGTTACCATACCTATCATCATCTTCAGTCTGGTGCTTCACTTATAGAGCTTCTTGCTTCTGCTTGTAGCCTTCTTCCCTGACACAGGGGACTAATATACAGTAATTCTTTCTGAATCAGCTTGGTCTGTATGATAAGTATCTAACCTCACAGATGGAAGCAAAGCTTTAAGAAAGGGAAAAAATTATGCATCTTTGTTCCACTGATCAGAATCTAAAGATTTATTAAGCTAACTGTCCTACTGCTCTGCCTCTGTGTAGCACAGTGGACTGCTATCCAGAACAACCAAATTGAAGCTGGGATGCTTCATGTTGAGCCAGCCAATACCTAAAGAGCTGCAGAAATGTTAACCTTGGAAAAGTAGCGATGGCTTTTTCTTACCATTTATTGCAACCTTCTGATTGGTGAGAGGAATTTGAAAAGCAATGGCCACTGTAAGGTGTTACAAAGCAGTAAGCCACAGCGGAAAAACAGAGTAGAAAGAACTTGCTAGGTATCTCTTCCATGCTCTGCTCCTACCCACCAAAAAACTAAGCAACAAAAACAAGAAACACCCCCCAAACAAACAAACAAACAAAAAGGCAGGCATAGCCCTATTAATAGGTCATCACACAAGCACTGGATCCTGTGCCTGGATGAGCAAAAGAAAAAAAAAAAAAAGAGAGAGAGAGGGAAAAAAAAGGAGAGAACAGCTTGAAAAATAAAGCTGTTTCTCTCATAAGAATACAAAGGTAACTAAAAAAACCCAGGAAGACATTGGAGAGGCCAAGCAAGCCACAGAATCATGGCAGGTGTAAAAAATAACCATGGCTGGGAGAAGCATCTCATGTAAGCAAAGCAGCACATGACAACAGACCTGCTTTAATTACTGTTGGTCTGTTGAAAAATACTTCCTGTCTAAATGCTTTGCTCTACTTTTAAAACAAATTGTTCTCTGCTCTTATCATTAGTTTTGTCATTATTTTCATAGAGAAGAAAGACTGGGGGCAGAATTTGGATGATGTGTGGGATATGCATTGCTGATTCACAGATTGCTGTCAGTAACAGTGAAAGAATGTGAAACTCCATCCAGAATAGGTCAAGCTATGAGCCTCACGGTCCAAGAGCACTCACACCATCTGGGAGAACAGGTACAGTGTGCCCTGGCAATGTACACTGAACTACACCAAGATAAACAGAACAGTAGCAGAACCAGCTCCCGGTACATTATCTCCCCAGAAATTAAAAAGTTACAGGCAGAAGCTCCATCTTCTTTTTGATGGAAAGTAAGGTGCTTCTTCCATTTTGCCATACGCTCTTCAGGACACCAGCAAGGACACTTTTTGTTGTTGTCTGTTTTGCTTTTAAAAGTAAAATTTTTCTCACAAGTATGGTTGCAGCTCATCAAACAGCTAAAGAGGGCTGTTTTGGAGGGGTGATATAAGAGGAAGTGAATAGGGGCACTCTATAGTGAGTACAGGCTATGTATAACTCTATAGTGATAGAGTTATACATAGCCTGTGTGGCTGCACAGGTAATTTCCTTAAAATTAGATTATTAGCAAAAACACCAACAACAGATGCACCAGCACTGAGCCAGCTCAAAGGATCTTACGGGTTTAAGGAAATCTTTAATTTTACATATCTAAATTACAGGTCTTGGCCACGGGGAAAAAGGAGATAATGGAAAAAGACAAGGTAAGGGAAAGGGGAAAGGGTCCACCCAGAGCAGGTCTGACATCACTGGAAGGGAATGTGGAGGGTGAGAATGAGAGGAATGAGAAAGGGTGCAAGTGGACTTCAGTTGCTGGCACCCATCACATCTCAGACTCACATGGCAGTCACTTTTTACTGTGCCAACAGAAGTCAAAGCAGGAAACATGACTGTGCATCTGTTTCCCCATTTCTGGCTAGTCATAATTTTACAGGGAGCCCCTCCCTACACAAGAAAAAAAAAAAAGGCACTAAACAGAAATTAAGTAAATAGATTGTTTTACATACTGCATCTTGTGGATACTGAGGGCTGCTTTCTGGTATGCTGTATTTAAAACTCCAAAAAGCATAATACACAAAAGAGCAAGAGAGACTTTGAGCACACTTCCCATAGGAATCCATTCATCAAAAGAATTTATCAAGAGTCTAAAACAATGGGATACTGTACAAATTGCCCAATTTTTCTCAATTATAAAATTTCATTGTGCACAATATTCTTATAAAGTATGGGAGGCAACCTCACTGTAAGTAGTGCTTGGAAGCCATGTTTGAGCAGGACTGATGCAAAGCCTTTTCACCTTGCTACGTAGCTTACATAATTTAAAAAGTCAATTAAGTAAGTATCTTTTGACCTAGAAACACAAGGACTATCCTTGGAAACTGATGTGATTCTGCCCCAACAAAAGTGGTAAAACAACCCTCAAATCTTTTCAGGAAAACAAACTGTGATTTAGAAAGGAAGGCAAAAACAGTACCATGGTAACTCAGACGGGAAGGGGGGAAAACCCATGGACACCCATCAAAAGCTCTGTCACTAACTTCAGTCACATGAAATCACCGAGTATACCAATCACAGGGACATGTAGATACTGCATTTAAAGTATCTCCTTGGGTTCACAGCTTGTACCTGTTAAAGATTCCAGGACTGCGATTGTTCTGGTGCATTTTTCGTGTGTTTTGTTTGTCCTCCCCCTCCACCTAGATTTTCTAAGTCAGAATTAAAGCTCTGACTTTTGAGACCATTCAACTAACACATAACATACCTAAGGTATACTGTTTTCCTGCTTACTTTTAGGGACCAAAAACTTTGAGCATCTAGCCTAATTTGAAGTTCCTAACTTTAATGAAGACACTTTTGAGCTGGCTGAACCTTTCCAGTATCTGAGGGAACAGAGGGAAGAATGTTTCTCTGCAGCATGTGGCTCACTCAGATTTTATGAGATTCCCACCTTTTCATTACTTATGTCTTAAAGCAGTAAGTAATAGGAAAGATGCTCATGAGTAAGTATTAAATTGATCTTATTTTCATGCATGAGAAAAACTTCATTCCTGTCCAATAGGCTTTACACTGATCTACTACTGTTTCAGTGATCTTAACTCTAACATACAACAACTTAATTTAAAATAAACTCAGTCGTTTAGCAAATCTGAGTGTAGAAGATCTACTACTCTTATGACCTGAGGCGCAACTTGGCTACTAAACTTCAGTTAGCCCTTATCAGTAAAAGCAAATAGGTGGAAAAGTTGATTTATTTAACTTAAGTTCATGAAATGTCAACTTTTTTACTAATATGCCTCAAGGCAGCCTATGAACCTCCTACAGTGTAGAAAACATAGCTAGGAAAACTAAGCAATTACAACTTGGCCACATTGTATGATTGGGAAAGACTGCTAAAGACTAAAAGTCCTGCTAAAAACTACTAAGAAGAAAGTGATTTACTCACCAAATATTATAGTAGGATTACTCAAATGAGGAAGCCAGACAAGAACTGATCCAAGTTTTGTTTCAGTCTGTCTAGTTATTTACGAGATGGTAGTGATTCCTTGCAGCATGGCTGGCACAGGTAAAGCTTGGCTCTTTTCAGCTAAAAACAGTTCCTGTGCTAAAGGGCAATGTTGTTTAAGCTCCTGCAGGCCTATGAATTTGATAAATACTGTGGCAAAAAAAAATCCAACAGCCTGTAAGGAGGGCAACAAAGCAAAGCGTGTGTGCCTCCCTACCACGTAATCCAGGTGGTTGCTGAAGTGCGTAATGGGGCTATTTTTGCGCAAAGGCAAGCAGCAACAACCTGATGTATGCAGCTTTTTTTACCCCCTCCATAGACTAGACAGTTCATGGTCCTGGATCCGGAATCCGCACCGAAGCCCCCGTGTACCTACACCCGGACTTGAAACCTATGGACGGAAGTTACAGGTGCTGGGAACTTAAAAACAGCCAGGGAAGCCCGAATCAAAGCTCTCCGAAAACGGCGCTTACTGCCCTTTACCTCCAGTGAAGTTCACAGAACCCCACAGGGCAGCATTACAGGCAATACTTAACGATAATTACTGTTGTGCAGAAAGAACTCAGGTGCAGGTTATGGCATAAGCCGCCCAGTCAGTCTGAAAAGTAATTAGGGCAGATGTTCATTAGGAACTTCCTAACGAATCCATTAACTGCGTTACCTTACTCTAGTAAACTTTCTTACAGGTACATAAGGCAATTTACTAGAGAGCGCGGGAGGAGACGCAGCGAGTACCAAACGGGGAAGAGAGCACGGGGGGGAAATAAAGACAGCAAAAAGAAGGCCGACAAGTGCAATTTGACTCATTTTGTGAAGCTACGAGGACTGCTGTCCTTCAGGGTGACGCCCAGCTCAGGAGCAGGGGAGGGCCGCCAGGGTCCCCGCGCAGCGCTCCGCCGGCTCACAGCACACGGCCTCGGCGGAGCCGCGCCGGGCAGTCCCTGCAGCCGCGCGAGGTCCGGGCGAGGTCCCCATCTCGCTCCCAAGACTGCTCCCCACCCCCGTGGGCTGCCACAGGACGGAGCCCACGACGCTCTGCCGGGAGAAAGCAGACCGTGAGCGACGGAGAGGGGACCCCCGGCCCCGAACCGCCCTCAGGAGTCGCTGCCCCGGGCACGCAGCCCACTGTGCACACAACCCACCCGCCCCGGGCTGGCCACCAAGCTTCCCACCTTCCGAAAGTAGCCGTCCCCCGCCGGCTCCGCCGCCTGGCAGCCCCGGGGCAGCAGGGCGTCTGTCATCTTCGGGTACGCCGGCCAGCCGTCCCTGCGCCACTGCTACGAGACGAGCTGTTCCCTCTGAAGACACGACCCTGCGGAAATGCCACCGCTGCCCCACGGCACCGCCCGGCCCCACCTCCGGTGGTGGCGGGGAGGAGCTGCCCCGCCCCACGGCGCTGCTCCTCCGCCGCCCAGTGGTCCTGTCGAAGGTCCTTGCAGCGACCCCCGGGTCCCTTCCCGTAGCAGCCCTGGCGGGACGGCTGAGGTGCCCCTCGTGCGGAGACGGGCGGTGGCTGTGGCTGACTGAGAGCGGAGCCCGGTGGCCCGCTGCGCGGCGGCGGCTCACCTCGCTCCTCCTCAGCCCTCCGGCCGTTCTCCGCTGGAGCGTGCCGGAGTCTGGCTGGCCCTCCCGAAGGCACTGCTCGCCTCCTGGCGCTTCCCCGCGGCCCCCCCGCCACCGAGCTTGGCGACAGCCCCTGGGGGTGGCCACCCGGAGCGGCCGCTCCCGGCACCGTGGGGCCGCCACCAGCTTTCCCCGGGGACCGCCTTGGGGAGACGAGGCTCCCCGCGGGTGGCCGCCCCTCAGAGCAGGCTCGTTCCTCCGAGAGGGCTGCTGCCAACCCCGCGGGTGCCGCCCGCAGCGAGGATCCCCGGTGGTGCTCGGGGCCCACGCGGCCACTGGCGCTGCAGCGAGCGGCTTTGGGGTGCGTAGCGATCTGGCGGCACGGTTCGCAGCACTGGTCTCTCCCTGGGCCCTCTGCGGGGCCCCGGCCGCCCGCGCCCTGATTTGCGTCAAGGCAGGAGCCTGGGAGAGGTCCCGGAGCCCGGGGACGTGCAGCTGCTCTAGCCCGAGCCCCTGCAAAGGGCAGCGGTGTCTCCGTGAAAGGCAGGGCTGGTGCTGCTCCGGGAAACTGCTGTGGGACCGGCCTCAACACTGCAGAGGTGTGCAGTTGTTCGTGCTGCAGAGAGACCCCCTGTCTAAACACTCCGTTGCGTAACCGCTTCACAAGTGTTGTTGGACACTTGCGTGAGGAAATGGCCAATATTGGTTCCTATTCCTAGCCATGCCTAACCTACAGAGCTTGCTGCGCTTTTAGCATTGAAACATGCAATACTTCTATCGGTATTAGCAAACTTACCTTCCTCCCTACCTCCCCCAGCCTTAATTCTCTTTTTTTAGCTTTCTTTGAACTGTGGTGTAGTTGTGTCAGGCAAAAAAAAAAAATTTGAAGAGAGAACATTTTTTAAATCAAAGGAAAAAATATCCTTGGAATTATATCCTTCGTGGAAACAGTTCTTTGAAGATACTGGGATCTCCAAGAGATTCTACAGGGCAGGCTGTAGAACTGTGTATCTACTTACAACTCAGAAATTGAGATCCAAAGATTTGCTGTCTTGAAAGCAGCTGAATTTTGTTCGTTGTGATTTTGCTCACTCTCACCTCCCTATTTTTTTCCCCTATAATTCTAAAGATACTGGATGAATGTATCAAAATGTCTTGGTGAAAGTAGGAAACTTGCTCCAATTTCTGATTTAAGTGTGTAAAAATGTTTTAAATTTTATGCTACTAGAAAAGGTACTTATCTTAAAAAAAGGATTTTAAAATCTAAGTCTTGCAAATCAATATAAAACTCCAATGCAATACACAGAAACTAGTTTAAGATAAATAAGTAATTTGCCAGTGCAGGCTGTGCTGATACAATCTGCCAATTAAAACAACATTAATATAACCGTTTGCACTGCTGTCACTGGCTTTATTGAAAACGGATCTCATTGAAAGGCTGCAGCTATTACTCCAAATAAACTTATAAGATCCTGTAGTCAGGCCAAAGGCTCAGTTAACAACGATAATTATCATGGTTATGTGTAAAACACAAATTTCCAAAAATTCCTGCACAATACAACACCAAAGACACTTTCTAACATATGCTGGTAACAAAAAGCAGCGTTTCTTCGTTGCTGGTGGATTCTTTGAATAAAGTAGAGTCAGCACATCCAGTAAGTACCTGCAGTAAAACCAGGAGTCCAAGATAGCACGCTTCCTCCCCATTGTTGGTGTCTGGGATGTATCACCCAGCACTCTCACAACTGCCAGAGGAGACTGTGCCTTCCCCTCCCTTGAATAAAGGGTACTTCATCATGACTGCATTAGGACTGAGAGAGTGTTTCTTAACTAAGTCACTGTAGGTTTTGTGTGCATATAGTGAACATGCTTTTTTTGCAAAAGGCACATATTGATTATATGGTCTCAGTAGTGCTCAGTTGTATAATGACTGAGTAGGAGTGCTCTCTGACCCTGGAATGTAAATTGCAGCTCACAACATTCCAAAACCTGATTTATGCTCAAAAAACCCATGTCCCTGCCCTTCTCATCATGTCTCCAGTAGCTTTTTGGTTGCTATTAGAATTCCTAAATAGAGTTGGGTTCATACCACAAACTTTCTCATGATTACTGCCTAAATCAGAAGGCTTGGTTGCTGCATTGTAATGATTGAGAAATATAGGCTAGAAATACAGATTAATGCATTCAGAAAATGGGTTGTATAGATACATATATTTGCTCGACATTTATTTTTAATATCAGAAGAAAGTGAATTCTGTGATCTGGTGCACTGGATGCACTATCTGTAAGAAAGCATCAAATGTTTAAGAATTTGCATCTAAAGAATATCAATATGTTCTTCATGTGCTGAGGCCTGAGCAGCAGGCCTCAGCCAGGGCTGACTTACAATCCTGGGCACTGTGACTAACACCATCAGTATTACTTAGCTAAAAATAGGTGAGCAAGATGCTTATGCCAGCTGTTTAACACCAAACGGACTGCTTTAGAAACTTTCCCATAATCTTGTGTAGTTATCTCCAAGAAATGTATCCTTTCAAGAAACTTTCCCAACTGACATTAACAGAGGTTGGTTTGTATGATGTTTTAGGGAAAACCCACCCAGCAGAGGCCTGGGCTCTGGCCCAGTGTGCCATCAGATCCAGGTGTTTCTGCACTAAAAGTATAAACAAGTCACTTTGACTGGCTGATTTGGGCCTATAAAAACTGGAGTCCCTTTCAGGGTGAATTTGGAAACCTCACCTACGAGTGGATGCATCGTGTAGGATTTTCCCAATTGACACGAAGAGTTCTCCAGGTCCTCTCTGCGAAATGGGGCTCACCAGCAATTGCAATTGCGGACTCAGGATGATGGTAAAGTATTTAGGCACTTGGTGTATTTAGGCACTCCGATGTATCTTTCTCAATCACTATTCTCTTTATTGTATAGCAATGATTAGGTGCATTACTTGCTTATTTTTGCTTGTTGTTAAAGCCGAGCTGTAAGCTTGTTGTTTTATTAAATGTATAATTTTACTTCTGTATTGCCTTACTATACATAGTAAAGTAAGATCATTCTCTCCATTGGTGTCTGTCCTTTAAGTTGCCCTGTCAATTGTCAATTGGCAAAACAGTTCTGCATGCAGTGTTGAATCTGAAAGCAATGTTTCTTATCTGTGTATCCTCTCTCTTAGTTTTGCAGAACTAGGTGCTAACTGGCTTTGTGCATTTTCACAGATAAAACAGACTAGTGATCTAGACAATGACCATGCTGGAAACAGGCACATAATGGCAGACCTTGAGTTGTCCCATGTTTTGTCCCACAATAGTAAATGTAAGAGGGACGAGAATTGGGACCAGAATCTGAACACCCTTACCACAGACACATATATATGATATATATGTAAATATTTCTCATACGTTTGTATCACTCCACTTGCTCTGTTAATACTCTCTTTCTTCTCCTCCTCCATCATATGAAAAAAAAAAAAAGGTGAATAAGTAATCCCAACAATAGTCTTCTCTTTGGCAGCTAGGAAATAGTCCCGGTTTGGGAAATTAATTTCCTGCTGGGGTACCGGTTGATGTATCATGCCATACTCAAGATAGGAATCTGGCTGCTCTCTGGAGAGACAATGTTTCTTATCTCTGATTTGACAGACCTTTTGGCTGTATGGTGTCAGCAGGTGCCTACAAGGCATCTTTTGTCCCAGAGAGACCCAAAGGTTTATGAGCAAAAGCACATTAGAATTATACTGTATGAAGGGAGAAGTATGCATCAACTCCTGCTGTTTCTCAAGGTAGGTTTTTGAATTCTGAACCTGACACATGGCTACGCATTCCTGTTCCTGTTGCTGGTGGCTTTGAATACTAAACCTAGATTCTGATCAGAAAGACAGAAAGATTTTGTCAGTAATCCTGACAACTTGTAGCTTTATGTCAATAAATTCCACTGCAGTGATTTAGTTGAGTTAGTATCATCCTTTATTTCTGAAGATTGCCGTTCTTAATGAGCAAATGTCTGCCTACTGTAAGCAAGTAGTAGGTGAGGAGTGAGGAAACATGATCATAGGTCGATTGTTTTTCCACTCTCTTTCCAAATAGTATTTGTGGGGAAGAAAGAAAAAAAAAAAAAAAGATGGCAAATATCGAAAATAGGGCATGAGGCACAGTAGCAGCAGTGATGTGAATCTGCTTTGAGACTGTTACAAATTTACAAGATGGAGTAGATGATTTCCTTACCAAGAAATGTACTGAGTAACAATAAAATGATATGAAAATGGTACACAAACTCAGTATCAGGGCTTTGGATAAGCACGATATTATTTGCTGTAGGTGCAGTGCTCCACTGCTGCTTCTTCACCTTAGAGGTGTTAACTGCAGCATTATCTTCACTGAAAAAATCCCATTTAGTATTAATTAACTTATATGCTTGCCTATTCTACTGTGAAACCACATTGGAAACAAGACATTGCAGTTTATGTGGAAACAAAGACCAAACATGGGCAAAATCATCACCACTTTTCCCAGCTAATGCTTTGCCTTTAACTGAGATCGACAGATAAAAGTGTGGGTATTGAAGAACAATATGTGTGATCTCTTTTTATTTTCCAGTCCTTTAAAAAATGAAAAGTAGCACTTTGGCCAAGCTAAAGCAATGCCTCAGGGGCTGACCTTCAGGTGACTGTTCTGTTAACTGTTTTGTTAACTGTTTGATACAACAGCCCTGAATTGGCAGGATGAATAGTCAGGGAAACATTCCCATGAACGCAAGATAAGGCAGAGATAAGTTTGTCTCTTTTTGTTGTTTGTAAAAATATGGGATTTTTATACTTCCTGTGCTTATGATTTTGGGTTTTTTCTTTAATGTGATTTTAAAAAACCCCTTTAAATTAAAAAAGTTTTTTGCTTTTTTCTTTTATATATCAATTATACCAATTTTAGTCTGAAGTTCCAGTCACTCGCATGACTTAAAACTAATCAACAAATCTATTTGAAGAAGTGGTTTTAAATAATACAACGAAAGACATAACAAGATACTTCTATGTCTGATCTTCTTGATGAACCAGTACAGAACCAGATGTTGAAAACTATGTATTGGAAAACAAAAGCCTGAAGTCCACCTATGGCTTTAGGGCTCAATTTCAGCCTTACATCCACTGGCAAATATGTGAACTTTAATTCAAAAACACAGATTTTTTTTTTTTACCAGACAAATTTCTGTAAAAAAATATTTAAAACGTAAGCTGTTCTGTCCTACTAATATTTTGATTTCATTGCAATTAAAAGAAAAAAACAACCCACCATTGGAATTATTGTCTTATATAACAGCTACAAATGGCAATTGTCACCTGGTTTAATAGTTGTAAACGAGTTTACCATGACAAAGGAAATACCACTGGGATGCAAAAGTAATTCTGAGAACAGCCTTAACGGAAAAAAAGCTTCAGTATTTGATTACCCCAACTCTTTGAATTTTTCAGACAAAACACTCAAAAGATTTTCTGTTAGCATTGTGCAAAAAAAGGTTTATTTAAGCCGGTGTGTTAAGTCCAAGTCACATAGTATCGACTATTCAGGAACAATTATTTCCAAAACAAACAGCCAATATGCTAACAACTCGTTTTGCCACTGTATGTTCTAGCTAAGTGCTTCGTAATGATGAGAAAAGATAATGCGCCTAGATAGTGTCTGTGGCTTCTACTACATTGTTTGTAAATGAATTAGAGACCTAAATGAAACAGAGTACTCCCTATTTGCATGGAACTGTGTAAATATTTCCTATGGAAACCTGAAATCACATGAAACTCCGGCAGTTTCACTTGGAAAGAAACCAGTTCCATGTAAACAAGTGAAAAGAAATACTGGGATAGAGAATACACAGAAGTCTTGCCTGTTAAGGGCAGGAATGTCTGAAGACTGTGCCTTGATTTATTTTCAAGGATTTCAGAGAAACGTGATACTTTACAAAGTTGTGGACTGATGGAATCTTCAGCACAAATCGAAGTGTTCGGGTTTTGGGTTTTTTTGAGGGGGCGGAGGAGGGTAACACCGGAAATCAAAATCCAAATTTTGAACACTTGGGTCTTTCTGGTGAATACTGGTCTTAGTACAAAATACATTCAGCAAACGTTTCTCTCTCAATACAGGACTTCTCAGGGAGGTACAGGGACACCTGAAAGCGTTCAGGGATGAAGCTCTTTGAGGTAAGGTTTGAATGCCCAGACTTCTGCACTGATTCCTGTGCAAATTCTTCTTGAACAGCACGTTAAGACAACGTGGTTAGGCAAATTTTGCCATGGCATTTGCTTAAGTGTACAATGAAATCCGCAACTCCCTTGATTTGGATTCAGGGTGGAGCCTGCTTTACACCTTGATTTAGATAAAATCAGTTTGTCAGAGTCATTGCTGCCCTTTTCCTAGCCCTGAGTCTGAGGGGGCCTGATCTGGTGCACTCGATGGTTCGAGGAGTCATCGCATGGCTACTGACGACTGAGAGTTTGACATTATGTGGCGTTGGTAGTTTTTAAAGACACCAGTCAATGTTTCGGACCGCAGAGCTCTTGGACCGCTGGGGCTGGGACTTTCTCAGTCCAACGTGGTTGCGCTGGGACAGGCTGCAGCCCCGCCGTGCCGTCCCCGCACGAGGGGGGCCCGAGAGCGGTCCGCGGGACCGCGCGGTGCCCGGCGGGCAAGCCCAGTGCCACGATGAGGCCGAGGGGGCTGCAGAGCTCCGGGCAGCTCGGCAATGCCGCCGCTCCCTCGCAGAGCCCGGTCTCGGAGGCGGGAGGTGCCGGGCGGGACAGGCGGCTCCGCCTCCCTCTTGTGACGCCGCCATGTCCCGCGCGGCCACCGTCGTGTAAGATGGCGGCGGAGAGCAGCGACAGTGAGGAGGAGGATTTGGTGAGCTATGGAAGCGCGCTGCAGCCCCTGGAGGAGGGTAAGGGACCCCAGGGGGGTTCATCTGCTCCTCCTCCGTCCCTCTGTCAGTGCGTTGTGGCGAGCGCTGGAGAGTGGCCCGGCGTGAGGCGCTGGGGTCGGGGTATCCCGAGGGGCCTGCGCGGCCCGCTCCGGTTCTCAGCTGAACGCCCTCCAGCCCTTGCTTTGGGGAACTGTGGCGTGTGGGCCCAGCGCAGAACTGCTTCCCCTTCCTCCTGCTGCTGCGGAGCGTGAGGCCTTTCTTGGCAGCCGTGCTGTCCTGCGAGAGGATCTGGCCCCGCATAGGGCGAGCCGCCTGGGAGCGGAGTGCGGAAAGGCCTTTCCGGCACTAAGCGGGTTTGCGGGTGCGGCTGGGATGCCCCGCGGCTTGTGGCGGCTGCGCTGGGTGAGCTGGGTGCTAGGCTGTGCTTCCAGCACCTAGTCGTTCCCCCCACCCCCCAGTACAGTTCAAGTACAAGTTCAAGTGTACGCAGTTATGCTAATCTGACCGTCGGATGCTTATATTCATGAGATGGACAGGGCATCGCTGAAGGACTAATGTACAGTTCTCGCTCCCAAGTCTGTGCCACTTTATTCGAGAAATATTGTTAAAAGAGGATAAATGTTTGTGTCAGAGTCTATTGCTTTTGTGTTTTGTTTCAGTTTAGACACTTCTGATACGTAATTTCTCAAGCAGTTACTGAAGTGAAGAAATCCTGCTAGAGGTCTTGTATCCTTAAAAACTAGAAGTTTCCTTTCACAAGAAAAAATCCAATGTTCTCAGAAGAATTAAGGATTGTGATGTGAACACTTCATGTTTTTCCTTGACCAGTGTGCATCAATGGTTTATTTGAATAGTTACAGTGGAGTGAAATAACTGTAAACTGCTGATGATTTCCACCTCAGGGTGGCTAGTGTTTGATCCCGTTGTTACTTGCAAGGAAAAAACGGCTTCTGCAGCAAGTGGGAAGTCGCTTCTTCATGCAGAGTCTGTCTTACTTTCTGATTTATTTGATTGTAGGTGAACGAATTAAAAAGCCAGTTCCTCTTCAAGAACAGACTGTTAAGGATGCAAAGGGACGATACCAGCGTTTCCATGGTGCATTTACTGGTGGCTTCTCTGCTGGTTACTTTAACACTGTTGGTACAAAAGAAGGTTAGATATTTTGCTGTCTTCTGGGAATGGTTAAGAACCATATTGTCATGTTAGTGAAAACAAATTAATTGTCATTAAGCATTTTTGTTCCTGATATTCCTTATAATGTAAATAGTATTGCTGAAGTTATTTCTCCTTGAGTTTTTGGACTGTCATTTTACAAATATTCCTTTGCTGTGTCCCTAAGATGTAAGGTAGAAATGTTTGAATGTTTTTGAATACTATGTTGCCTTAAGTACCTTACTTAAATATTTACCTCCTTTAAAGGATGGACACCGTCAGCTTTTGTATCATCACGGCAGAAGAGAGCAGATAGAACCATTCTTGGACCAGAAGACTTCATGGATGAAGAGGTAAATTTAGAAAGGAATGGAAAACTTGTGTAAACAGTTGCCACGACAGCAAAAATTGAAGTAACTTGAAATTACTTCTTGTATACAGTGTTATCCTACTAGGTATATAGACTATTTCATGGGTTGACTTGAGAAGCTTCTGTAATGTCAATATTAAAAAATAAAACCAGAACTCAACCTTTTCACTTTATCAGAAAATGCAAATACTCTTGAAACAGTTTAAAATATTTCCACTAAAGTTATTGCAAAAACAACTGTGTAAGTGGCTTGAGAAAATTAGCAAATATGGAAGTCATATGCCATTTTCATAACTTAAGTATTACAGTAAGTTAGAATTTGAAGGATGTTTAATCTAAATGTTTTATTTTTGTATATATTTCCAGGATCTTAGTGAATTTGGGATAGCACCAAAAGATATTACAACTACAGATGATTTTGCATCTAAAGCTAAAGACAGAATAAAGGAGAAAGCTAGACAGATTGCAGGAGTAGTTGCTCCCATTCCAGGAACCACTGCATTTGATGATTTAATAGGACCATCCAAGTAAGTAAATTTACATACAAGTTTGCCTTGTTCCTTTCACTTAGAAGTGTTATATTGCTTAGAAAAGTAATGTGTGACCACTGTACTTGTGAGACTGGAAGATCCTGCAGTGTTACATTTCCTAAGTGGCCTCCACCTGGATTTTTATTTTAAATGTACAGACTTGTACCAAGTAAACATTTATAAACTGGAAGGTAGTGTGTATGTAAATATTAACACATTCAGATTTGATTTTAAAGTGGGATATAAAACCAGAAGTTCAAATATTATATATGTACATTATTTATCAACAAATAGTAAAGGTGTGGTTTGAAGTAATTTAGGGGTTTATTTCCTTTTGTTTTCTTTTTAGAATAACAATTGGGGTTGAACTGTTACGAAAAATGGGCTGGAAAGAAGGACAAGGAATTGGACCACGAGTCAAAAGAAAGCCATGCAGACAGAAACCTGGTAAGTTCAGGGAAGTTCCTGAGCTAATTAACTTTCTTGTTAGTAGAAAGTTAGCATTCATAGATTGATTAGAAAGTCAATTTTAAACCCTCTTTTTACTAATGTAATGTGATGTTATGATGTCTCTTACAGATCCTACAGTGAAAATATATGGTTGTGCATTACCACCTGGACTGTCTGAGGGTTCTGAGGTATTGAACAGATAAAAGTGGTCTAGTGACTTACGTAAGAATATGTGATAACATTAAAAAAAACAGCTTCTTTAATGTCCTCGAACAGTATTTTAAAATGCAGTTTCAAATCTTCTTAAAAGTGTTTATGAATACTTTCTGTGCTTAATGTGAGGAAAGGTTTTAATATCTAAAGTTCTTATGCTGTGTAAGCAGCTACAGTTCATACAATTCAGGAAATGCAAACTTGCCTAGGCTCATGTTAACTGAATGCTGTAAAAGCTCAACATAGAGATCTTTTAGTCATATTTACTCTTTCCAAATTTTTATTTTGTACAAGGATGAAGAGGATGAATACCAGCCAGAGAATGTGACGTTTGCACCTAAAGATGTAATGCCTGTAGACTTGACTCCAAAAGAGAATGTCCATGGACTTGGCTATAAGGGTTTGGACCCCTCACAAGCTTTGTTTGGTGCATCTGGAAGAGAACACCTGAATCTTTTCACAGGTGGTTCTGAAGAAACAAGCAATTTACTTGGTGATCTGAGACACAGTAAAGGAAGAAAACTAGGTATTACAGGTCAGGTAAGGACATCTTTTAATGTGTTTTATGATTAGTGGAGTAAAATTCACAAATATTCTTAAGTGAAAAGTTCCTAGTCATTGTAGTATTATAGTATTATTGTAAGAAGTGATAATTGTGGTTTGAGAATAGGATTTTTTTTAAACTTACTTTGAAGATGTGGAAAAATCCTTTGAACTCTTAAATGCCTTCACTTACTAAAGCTGTAAAAGACAACTATAAAAACTACCTGACTCTGAGCAGCTGGATGGAAAAATGTCCCGTGTTACTTTGATTAGATAAAGTTAATATTCAGTATGTTTTTAGTTTGTGGTTTTTGTCTGTTGTGCTTTAGAAAGGTTTTGTGTTGCTCCAGGATATTTGTAGCTCTTCTCTAGAAGCACTGTCAGTTTATATTTTCTGGGAATACTACTTGTTTGATTTCCCTGACATATTTTTTTCCTTTTGAGAACTTAACCTGCTTTTAGTCAGATTGCACGTTATTTTGGTGGATCTAGTCTGCTGTCCTTGTCTTATACACACCAAACTTGCTGTCCCTCCCTGCCAAGGGAGTGGAATGT
The DNA here is from genome assembly GCA_013400495.1 of Nicator chloris. Classification (NCBI taxonomy): domain Eukaryota; kingdom Metazoa; phylum Chordata; class Aves; order Passeriformes; family Pycnonotidae; genus Nicator; species Nicator chloris. Next base: position 41,911 of record WAAE01011480.1, on the reverse strand, counting down.
GTTTGCTTTTGTGCTCATTGAGTTGTGGGGTTTTTTTTCCACCTCAGTTTTTGTGGTGAAACTGTACATTTTTGCCAGTGTATATATATTTGTGCTGTAGATTTTATATAGATGAATAGATACCTTGTAGATGTGCTCTGATACGTGACGTTAAAGTATTTTTACACTTTTGAGTTCTCATTTAAAATCTGTATTTTAGGCTTTTGGTGTAGGAGCTTTAGAGGAAGAAGATGATGATATTTATGCAACTGACACACTGTCAAAATATGATACAGTTCTAAAGGATGAGGAACCTGGAGATGGCTTGTATGGCTGGACAGCACCAAAACAATATAAATCCAAAAGAAGTAAGAACTGTGGTTCTCTTTAAAGGGCAAGGGGGGGTGGGGGAGAAATGAGAAATGTAGTCTCTATTTGCCCTATATTTTAATTTTCAGCCTTGGTATCTGAAAATTCAACTAGTCCTCCTCCTCTACTGAAGTGTTCAATTACAGAAATAATTTCCAGAGTCCTCCAGTAATCCCAGTGTAGATTAAACCCTCAAAGCATATTTTCAAGAGGACAATATGTGCTGCTTTGTGAGATACAACATTCAGTTTCACTAAAAAAACCCCAAGTGATTATGAATGACCATTACAAAATATGACCCAGAACTTGAAGAGAGAATTTTTTTTTTTTTAGATAAATTCTGTATTTTCAGATAATTCTTGTAAATTGTATCTTAGTACCCCTTTATTTTTACCACACTTTGTAAGTGCATGAAATACTGTTGTAATTCCTGGAGTACCTGTTCATGTTTGTTGTACACATTAATGGCACTGATGGTGTTAGCTCTGCACAGTATGGATACTGTTGCTTCACTATAAGCCATGTTCAGCCTGCAGCAATCACTGTGGTAGCAGTTTTTAGTTGTAAAATACTAATCTAGAATCAGAACCCTTAATTTTGAATGAAAGGTAGTGAAGACAAACTACAGTTATGATTCATAATAGACAGTGACATATGGAAAATATTCAGAAAAAAAATTGCCTAACGTGCATGTTTTAAATATTGATCAGCTCTGCAATTGTTTTGTAGGGCCTGAAGGAGAAATTAAATATGTAGGCAAAGTCCTGGCTGGTTTTTCCTTGGCATCCAAATCATCAGCTCCAATCAAGGTAAGCTGCTAGCCATATTTTATGTATTAAGAGTAACTTCATTCATCATGTGAACTGTGCAGACTCTACTGCTTCTCAGTGTTTTTCTGTCCTGAGAAATAAATGTTTTGGTCAGCAGTAAAAATTGCTGAATGAACACAATTATAGCACTGGGTGCTGTTCAATAGAAACCTAAAATTTATAAGACTTTATAAAGTAGGTACTGGCTTTGAACAAATGCCTTTCACATAATTCACTGCTACTTGCAATAAGGCTGGAGGAATGGTTTAACTTAACTTAAAAAAAGTGTTACATATTTTGGTTCTAGATCTTTCATACGTAACATTCAGTTTTCTGTAAAAACCAGGCCTGTTGCAGTAATAAACAGATAGGACATGCAGAAAAGCCCCATCTTTATTCACATAACTAATTTTTATACAGTTTTCACAGACCTTGTGTTCAACTCCAATTGGCTAGTAGTTTTCTTTCCACTCAATTTATTGGTTAGAAGGTGTTTTTGTGCGTATGTGTTAAGACTTTTTCTGTTCACAGGTATTTACATATTTTCTTTGTGGATTCTCATGGGACAGATCTTTTGTTATTACAGGTGCAACTTATTTTTCTCCCTAAGAATTTGTTATTTCCATAACAAATAGAATAGTTTGTTATGCAAGCTGATTGTCATTCTCAAGATTCTTTCACATGGGAACTTAGCTAGCTGCGCTCAGAAGTAACAGGCCAGCTGGTAATTTAACAGAGCAAGGCCTGATTTTATAGGGCCTTTCTTTTCTAATATCTCTACTTGTATGCAACAAGGCCTCATGCTTTGTTCACTTTGCTATTTTGGTGACAATTTAGTTTCTTAGTCCTGTCTTCAGGTTTACGTAATTCATGCCGTATATATTTGCATAAATTAGAATGACAAACGATTGTATGACAGGGTCCTCTTTCTAAGGAAGAATATTTGTGTGTATATAAAATTGCATGGTATAGGGAGCACAGAGATAACCTTTTAACAGCTTGAATGAAGAACGTGGGGGAAAGCACTTCAAAAGATGTTAAAATATAGTAAGCATGGAAGTTCTTAGTAATCCAATTAATTGATTAAATCATTTTACTTCAGTTTAAAAAAAAAAGTAAGCAATATTAAGAGGTGTTCTCTCAAATAAAAGCAGTGCATCCTAAGACTTTTGTTAATTTTCTGTCACTTAGCGTGCAGGTTTTCATATTTTTTCATAGCTGTAAATATATTGTCAATATATTTGTTCCCAGAGTTTGTATTACAATGCCACTTACTGACTGAGTCTAAAGGAATTGGTAGCTTGTACTATCTGTTTCTACTGCTAAGATGTAAATTGAGGAATTCTTAGGTTGAGCTGACTTTTTCTGAAACACATTTATAAGTGTTGCATACAAAGGTGGTTTTTTTGTTTTGTTGCCCCTTTCCCCCCCAGATTTATCCCCCACCTAGCCTGCCACGAAATTACAGACCAGTCCATCACTTTCGACCTGTGATAATAGCTGGGAATGAAAACTGCCATTTACAGAAGGCTTTGGAGGAGTCGACTGGGAAACTTGAGAGTGATCCAACACACCAAAGCAGGCATGCTTTGAATGCAGCTCAGAGGAGGCAACAGCTAGGAGAGACTGAGCTGAAAGGTATTAAGATACCTGACCATATCTTTGCTTGTGTTTCAAGCATGTTTGTATGTTTTTTTATAGAGCAGTAAGCATTGGGTCTGGCCTTGAGTGCTTATTTTCTAACATAAATATATCTAGTTACCCTAGCTAGTTACCATTGCATTGTTTAGTTTCATCTCAGCAGCTGAATTGTTGACATAAATGTCTGTATTTTCATGTACTTAAATGTTTTAAAGACAAAAGTATGTGTTGGATTGTGTTTTGTTCGGGAGGGTTGTGGCCTTTTATGAATGTAGTAGGCTGTGATGATTTTTTTCCTGTAAAATGATGTTTCACTGAAATGCATTCAAATATACTAAAAAGGTAATTTGTAACTGTGCCTCACATTTGTATCTACAATAATAAACTTTATCAAGTTATATGTAAATAGCATAAAAAGATGTAATAGTGGCCAAATTTTTCTTTGCCATGTATGCTATTTTATTGTTAATTTCTGCTTAAGAGCATTTTATCTGAATGTATACCCATGTGGTAGGGATTTTCTCTCTACTAAAGTGAAAGAAATAGTTCTAGTAATTTTTTATTTACCTTTTACTGCTTTTTTTCTGCTTTAGGTCCGGCTCCTTCTATTTTGGAATATCTGTCTGAGAAAGATAGAGAAAGACTCAAAGAAGTGAAACAAGCATCTGAACAACAAATGAAAGCCAAAATAGTGTCTCAGCAGTCACCAAACAGCAGATTCCAGGCAGCCTCCCCAGAAGATGCTACTCACAAATGGCGAATGCAGCTAGGGGGACAGTTAGTAAATGCTGGTTCTAGTGACTTCAAACCATTTGCAAAAAATCCAGAAAAACAAAAAAGATATGAAAACTTTGTGAGAAGTCTTAAACAAGGAGAAAAAGGTAAAATATGTCTTGATTTTTTTTTCCCTCCCCTCCCCCCTTTTTTTTGGTCTCAATTGATTTTATATTCACTGTGAGTTCTCTGCCCGAATTCCATAGCATTTCTCCTTTTGCTTCTTTTCAGGACCAATGTTAACAGAAATCTTTACTGGTACTTAGTCATGTTGATTTCAGGAAAAATCCTCAGTTATTCAATTGTCAGCAAGTCTTGATTTTAGGCATCACATTTCATACTTCATGATGTAGCAGAAGTTAACTTCTACTTCATTTCCTGGATTTCCCTTATTTCATTTGCCAAGCTACACTTCAGCTTTGGTCAGTTGAACAAGCATTTTAATTTAGTTTGTTTCTCATCAAAGAGTTAAACTGACAGATCGTTTAAAGGCAGAAAGATGATTGGGTAACAGTAGAATCCACAGAAACCCCATACCCTCTGTGCCAGTAAAGTGAATGAAGTATTTCACACTTGTCAAAGATTATATTGTTTGTCCTTTGGATACTCAAACTTCTGCTGTCACTTATGTTCTTCTCAGAAAAATTTATGACTGTTAAAACACAGGATACATGCAGAGCCCTTACTCAAACCCAAAAAAAATCCAACCTCCATCATCTCTTTTCATGCTGTTTCAGTCTCCTTCCATTTTATTTAGGTTTCTGCTATTAAATGATACTGTTGTGTGTCTTAGATTAAACTAGGTACTTGCAGTGCCTTGTGGTGAGTTCTCCAGTACTGTGATTTTTCTGTAAGGCATAAAAAGCTGAAATTAATCTAAGGAGTTCATCATCAGCCCATGACTTTAAATCACTTTGAAATAAACTTTAAAAAAAAAATAGATTGGGTTTTTTTCAAATTTTGAAGTACACAGGGGCTATTGGGGAAGAAGAAAATGGCCACCAGGGAAATTTGACAAAGGAAAGCATATAGTGACAGGTAGAAAACCTGGGTTTGTTGTTTTAGTTGTGGATTGGGGTTTTTTGGTGTTTGGTTTGGTTTGGTTTGTTTTCTAAGTTCTTTCCATTATGTAAAATAAATATTTTCTGGTCAGTAATCTTTTCTGGTTACCACATTGGGACAGACTACTTGAGCTTTGAACCCACAGTTCCTCTGTTCAGGACTGGGATTTTCCCTGGATAAAACTTCAATATTTTGAATATTATTTAATA
>WAAE01011480.1:0-36339 GCA_013400495.1 Nicator chloris | reverse complement strand
TGGTATTTTTAATATTAATTTTGAATATTATTAAATTTTTTATATTCAATATTTTCGAATATTATTTATCCTTATTCTCAATTGTTTCTGTATTACAACTGTAAGTACCTCCCTAGTCATAATGATTAAAATGTATAAATGGATAAATAGCTGGAATGGTTAAAAGTTTGTTTTACTGTAAATGTATTTGATTGACTGGTGTTATTTCCTCTTCCTTCTGGGGGAAAACTGAACCCTTTGCTGTAAACCTGTGTGCAAGCTCTGTATTTATCAGTGGGCACTTTATAGACCAGAAAGCAAGTTACCAAAGCCTAGCCAGGCTTAAACGCTTTTGTTCTATGTTTTAGTTATTTGATAAAGCTTTGGGTTACACTTTTTGTTTTAATCACCTGTTAAATCCATTAAGTATTTTGAACATTCTTCAAAGGGCAATGAGTCAGGAATCAGTTTTACAAGTAAAATTATTTAAAATACCAATTTTGCATTTGGCAAATGCTGTCATTCTTGCTGTCTTGAAAAACTACCTGCATTTATCAGGGATTAACACAGTTGAGAGTAATTACTACCCTTGAGCTAAATACTCATTAAATACTTGCAAGAACGTTTGCTTATTACCTTATTTTTTGTTTGAAAAGTGTTGACCCAAAGTTGGCTGTCACCTCTGCTAATCATTTCTGTCCTTACCTTACAGGAGAGACATTGGAGCGCTTTTTAGACCCAAATATGTCAGAGTGGGAGCGAGGCAGAGAACATGAGGAGTTCTTCCGTGCAGCCATCTTCTACAGGTCCTCAAATTCAACGCTGTCATCCAGATTTACCCGGGCCAAATATGAAGATGATGTTGACAAAGTTGAAGTTCCTCGAGACCAAGAGGTACATGCTGCATACAGGCTTTTAATACGCTGGAGCTGCAGTTGTTGCCTTAGCCCTGACTTCCTTTTGCTTTTAAACTCTTATGAAGATATGTCACCATTTTGTTGGCCTTTGTTTAGCAGTTTTTGAAAACACTTGGTGCATACAGAGTAGTGATTTGTTAAACAGCATTTAATTATTGATGGATTTGTCCTGTTCATAAATCTTACAACAGTTCAGTAAGTTGTTACGTGTTTATCAGCTATAAATGTTTGACTTTTTCAGAATGATATTGATGATAAGGAAACAGCTGTGAAGATGAAGATGTTTGGCAAACTCACAAGAGACAAGTTTGAATGGCATCCTGATAAGCTGCTGTGTAAAAGGTTTAATGTTCGTGATCCATATCCTGAGTAAGATATTTGATACTTACATTTTTAAAACTTTCTATAAATTCTGAGTTTTTCATTTGCTTGTGGAAAATCCGGCTTGATGTTTTCTTGTGTCATAAGGTAATACAGAACTGCCCAAAGATTTTATTTGCATCATGAAATATGGTGACCTCTGATTAAATAGCATGCATTTGAAGGACTACTGTGGGGCTTCAGCTTGTTGTAGCTAATTTCAGGACTTTTCTGTGTTGAAAACAATAATCAAACAATTTTTATTTCCCTCTAGTTCTTCTGTAGTGGGTTTACCAAAAGTGAAACGAGACAAGTATTCTGTTTTTAATTTCTTAACTGTGCCTGAGCCCACCACATCTTTAACTCAAGCAACGAATGAAAAGATCCAAGAGAGTAGCAGTCTCAACAGTAAGTTTGTTGTTACTTTATTTATTTAGCTATACATGAGATAATAGTACAGAAAAGGCATCTTTTTCATTGAGAACCTAGCCACATGATTTTTTTTAATTAAAAAAACCCAAACAAAGGAATTGAAAATAAAAATTCAGTGACATAAAAACTGAAGTTTGTGATATAATGCTAATTTCTTCTAAAAGACATTTATAGGTCAAGTACTCATTAGATTTAAAAAATGTCAAACTGAAGAAACAGAGTAACTTAAAATCAAGTAGGCCCTGAAATGCAGAACAATTTGGCATGCAGGTGATCTGAATATTTTGGATGTTTTAGAACCTTCGAAGAAATCTTCAAGGTGGGATGTGTCAGATAAAGAAAAGGAGAAGAAAGATTCTATTAGTGAATTCATTAGTCTTGCTAGATCAAAAGCTGATGCTCAGCAGCAGCCACCAGTGCCAGCAACAGAAAAATGTGGAACTGGGACGACTGAAACTCTTCCCACTGTGGTGAGTTTACAGGGTTTGAACTTAAAGGGAATAGCTGTAAACCTTGGCAACCCAGAAATAACATGGGTTAATACATGATTTGTTCTAATACAGATCAGTTTGTGCAAGAGCCAACTCAGAATGAGCAAAGGCATGAGATGGCACTTCGAAGAATTTTGAGGTTGTAACTCTGGGATGCAAGATTTTTGCAGCTTACCCCTGATAATACTTGAAGTAGAGCTTGAGAGAAGAGAAAACGTAGCTCAGTAGTCTGGGAACTAAATTCAGTAACTTTACCAGCACTCTGCTCACAGGCACAGAATATATTTATTTCTCCTTTCCATAGAAGAGAGTGCATATTTGGGAGAGAAAAATGCTTAAATTTAGTATTACATAATTGACGTTTGAATTAATGAATTAGGATTTATAATATCTGGAGATCTCTTTTCACAAACTGCACTACTCTTTATAGGACACTGGCTGAGTTCCTCAGCGTTTCAGAGCTTTACTGTTTGGGACTAAGATTGTTTATTTCACAGCTATTGTGCCATCCAAATGTTCTGTAAATACCTGTCAGCATGCTGGAAGTTACTCCTTATCAGAGAGAGACTGTTCGTTTCTTTAGTGTTTAAATATAGTTTGTTATGATGCTATCAGCAGGTAGCTGATGAAGATAAGAATCAGGAGGAAGAAAGCAGACGACCACCCATGGACTTATTTAAGGCCATCTTTGTGAGCTCCTCAGATGAAAAATCATCTTCCTCTGAGGAAGAGAGTGATGAAGAACAGCAACCAGCTACTTCAGAAAGAGAATCAGAAACCACCAAGCAAGCTGACATATCAGACAATTCTTCCTCTAATTTACAAGGTAGTACTTCATGGATGTTCATTTTTATGCAACATAAAATAAATACCTTGTAAAAGTTTCATTTTTGAATCACACATTCTTGGACTGTCAGGACAATGCTGTGCTCCTGTGCAGATCATCTGAGATTGGCAGAGCTGGTCATGTAGAAAAGGCAAATACAGCACTGAGTAAGGCCTTGCAAATTACAGTGTTATTAGCATTGCCATGTACCTTTTGTGTAGATTTTTACAAGCAAACTGCTGTATGGATATGCCTGTTACACAGTGAGGGGGAACAAAACATCTAGTGTAAGAACAGACTGGAATTGCTATGTTCACTTACTGTCACAGTTGGTTCTATTAACATTTAACTTTTAGTGCTTATTAACCTTATCCATCTCATGGAGTTTTTTATTCATTCTGAGTAATAGAAAAATAACACTGTTACAAAAGGGAAGCAAACAAATGCACTGATAGGAATTTAATTAATAAATTTAGAATTTAAAAGATAAATTTTGATTTAAAAGAAAAGAAACCTACAGTATGTTGACGTTTCAGAATGTCAGCTACCCAGTTGGCCAAAGCAGTCCACAGAGATAAGAGGATGCTGATCAGTTTGCTTTCTTAAAGGTTTTTAGAAAGCCGCCTTGAACTTTCTTCAACAATTCTTGGAAAAAGTATTGTCTTATTTTCCTTTCAAATATTTGGAAGTTTTGATTTTTTTCATAGGGAGTGTGACTGCTACAACTGATTCTGGCATTTCTTCGTTGCCTACGTCAAAGCAGGAAGATGCAACAGAGGAATTTGGACCAAAATTGCCACCAGCTTTTTCTTCTGGTAGGTTCTGTAAGCATCTAGGGTGTAAATTCTGCAGATTGAAATTGTATATAAAATATATGATATCTCTCCTTAAAAAAGCATTTGTGAATAGGCCATCTATCTCTTCAATGTGTCTTATGTAAACAGGCATCAGCAAATGTTTTGTTGCTGTGCCATGACCCACCAACAGGAACCCCTTTGCCTGTGTACCAGTTTTAAGTCTGTAGAGGTAGTGATAAAAAATGGACCTGAAAATACAGGACAGCCTTGCAATTTCATTTTTTAACAGATTGCAAAGGCGTTTAATTACAATAGAGATGTTGCAGGTAGGAGTTTTAGACATGTAACTTCCTTTTTAAAGATAGGGGGTTTGTTTGTTTAACTATCATATTAGGTTAAAAGTAATACAGAATTAATAAGAAGTAATAACCAAATTATCCTCTTTTTGTCTTTTTTTTTTTATTCTTTATGCGTTTGCTTTGTACTTCAGGCACTACGTGGCAACAACAAACAGTGGTGCCAGCAACTTTTCCTGGGCCTAGTAGGAAAGAAAAACATAGGAAAATCAGAGAGAGGCACAAGACTAAGAAAGAACGCAAACGCAAAAAGGAAAAGGTATTCAATTTAAGTACTGATTTTTGATTTATTGATTCTTTGATCTGCCTTTTAAAATGTTTTATTATTTATGCTTGGTTGTAGAAAAAATATATACTGGGACTAGAATTTAAGCAACAGAATTTCTCTGATGTTTTGGAATGAGAAAATTATCCCCCTGTGATGCTGCTTTTTCCATATACACATATGTGACTACAGGTGCAATACTGTGGGTAGCTTCATATTCTATGTGGAAGATGTCAGACACATTCTGGGAATTGCATTCATGGCTTATATACAAATAACTGTAATGAAAGGTTTATTTTAGGGAGAATTGAGTGCTTGGATTAAATTAATTTTGGTTTATAATTTTTTTTTAAGCTTAGTCTGAGTAGTGGAAAAAAGTAATTGATAAGTGTTCTGTTTCAGTTGAGCTTTGAGTCCATATGGAAGTAAACTTTTTTCTTTTGTTGACATTCAGAAAAATCCAAGTCTTTTACAAGGAGATGAAGGATTGTTTCTGTTCTTTTTACAGAAAAAGAAGCATAAGAAGCAGAAAAACAAAGGCAAACACAAAAATAAAAAGTCAGAAAAAGACAGCAGCTCAGACACTACAGATAGCAGTGACAGCCTTAGTGATATGGATACCACAGGCTTGTCGCCTAAAGAACTCCTTAGAAGGTAGGCAGAAAGGTTGCTTAAACACTTGCAAATTTTACAGTGAATAACTAAAATATCAATTTATGTGTTGTCATTCTGGTGAACCTATTTGCAGCAAATGTGAATAAGCCAGTTTGTTTATGAAGATAAAATATTGCTCACTTTGGTGAGAAAAGAGTACAAATACTACATTTTAATCTAGAAGGTAAATAATTTTAGGATAGAAGCCTCTTAAGGTAAAGGCCATTAAACACACAGACCTAGCAGGGCTAATGGACATTATAGTTAAATATGACTGATACTTTTGGAAGGTATTTTGAATTGGAATTAAAAATTGAACTAGTGCAGGTGGAAATTCATATTTTCATGTATCTACTTCTCTTTACTTGGGAGCATTGGAAGAAACATTCTCTGCTAAGAATCCATTCAGATAGATCTGTTGTGTGGCACTGATGCTTAAGCTAGTCTGTGCTTCAGCAAGTGACAGTGAAGCAAGCAGAACAATACTTGAGTCATGTACATGTCTTCTAAGTTTAGACTGTGCTATTACATTTTTATAAACTAGAGACTTGAAGATAGTGCTGACATAAATGTGAAAACCAGAAAAGCACGTTTCACAATATTTTGCACACACGCTTGAAGTAAAGGAGGAACAAACATAACTGTCTCTAGTGCAGATCATGGTCAACTTCAAAAATGTCCCACATGGAACAGTCAATGTATTGGCTTCTGGTTAGTGTCTCTTACTAGCTGAAGGAGATGTCTCAAGGTATTTGCTGAATACCACATCCATCTGGTCTATTGGCAAAGTGATTGGGGTTTTGAGGTGTGGAGTGGAATGGACAGGTACCAATTGGCATTTGAAAGGACTCTGCCTTCTATTCCTTTGGAACTGAGTGTCAGTTATGTATTGGTGTTTTCATATTAAAAAAAAACCTAGTGCTTGGGTTTCTGCATAGCTAAAATATGGTTTATGTGTTTTGCACAAAATAGATTCCTTTGTACAAGCAGTTGTTTTGGAATCTTCACATTTGTATCTCTCTCATCACTGAGAAAATGTGTTTGTGTAATAAAACTCAGATCTCTCTGTGAAACCAAGGTTTAAGAAACCGCTCAAGTCGTTAAATGTTCCTAATGTGGTGTGTGACTGTTTAGCATGACCTATTTCCTTTTTTTCTCCCTTTTAGATTAAAACAACTTCAGTATTGAAGAGCTCTCTAGCATTCTTCAGGATTGTGTGACTTGATCTCAAATTTTTGATCTCCTCCATGATGGTAGATCAGTGGTGTATAATGTGAAGCACTATAGATACAGTATTCATATTGAATTTCTGTGAATGTAAATGTGCATATGTTTATTTTATGATGTTTCATGAGTTCAAAATGTATGGATTATAGAACATTGAAAAGACTCCTTTCTGGGCATAATAATCTAAAATACTGCAGGCTCTGTTTCAATTAATTAAACAAAGCAGTTTAATAAACTTTATTATCACAAATAAGTTTTGTATAGTGGTAATTTTTTATGCCTAGGACCTCTAAAACGCTGGAGAGTAAGTTTCAGTCTGAGTTAAGTTAGGAAGTTAAAACTAAAGCAGTGTAAAACATTTATTTGTTGCAAGTATTCTTATTGAATCTAATACAGAATTTCACATCGCAGTTCTCGAGTATGCGACTGTTATTTTTGCCTCTCCAAATTGCGTAACATTTACTATAGCAGCTCTAAACCAGTAACCTTTGACAGGATCACAGAATATGCTGAGTGGGAAGGGACCCATCAGGATCATCAAGCCCAAGTCCTGGCCCTGCAGAGTTCATTTCACATAAATTGTTAGAGCTAATGAGCTAAAAGATTATATATGATTATAAACTGCCTCATTTTATGTAGTTGCAAAGAAAACTGTTCATGCTGCTTTTTGTCTGCAATGGTCATATTGTAGAATAATTTAAATAAGAACCATGAAATAATACTGAGCTGCCTGGAGGTGGTGGGGAGCAGCTCTGGGGCCAGCTTGGAGCCCTGGCAGGAGCTGTGGTTCAGGCAGTCTGGGAAAGACAAGCATGGGCCTATGCCCATGAGGAGCTGGGGGCCTGCTGGCAGCCCAGGGATGAAAAGCTCTCCGTCACTTTGTATGTGGTTAATGCTTATGGCAGCTGGTGTTTGTTCGTTCTCTTCACACAAACACATGCTTGACAGTCATGAGCAAACTCCCAAATGAGTGAAGAAAAGACTTTTCAAAATATCTTTGCCAAAATTTGAAACAGTCTTGGCTAAAACCTGTGGCCTAAGTGCTCAATGTGCTGTGTTTTGATGAGCCAGAATCAAGGAAACAAGTGTTTGAAAGACTTGAGAGACTTCATGAGATTTAAAGATGTCTTTTTTTTCAAGAGGAAGAAGAGTTTGAAAACAAACCTCCAGAAAAATAAAAACACAGTCCCCATCCATCAGCATTTTTTTTTCTCAACCAGATTTGGTAAATCTGCCCCAAGGTAGTATCAAGGATGTGAACTTGGCCCAGTCAAGTGGAACTTTGGAACTTAGGATACGTTCTCCTACGGTTCCTGCTTTCATACTCCCCTTCGTGGACTGAACTGTCACGTTATGTGACCCCATGAGTGCTATGTAAGCAAATGACTGTATCTGTGCTAAGCAGATTGCAGGTATTGACATCTGGCTTACATTAAGCAGTCATGACTCTAAGAATTGGTAATGGGTAGTAGTGCATTAATGTCATATGAGTTCAGATGAAATTATTTAATCAAGTATCTCAAATTTTGACTTCCTGCTGTGCCATGCTAGGTTTCTACCATAACCAGAAGCTTTTCCAGGCATACTGAAAAGGCCCAAGAAGCCCAAAAGCATAAAAAGTCCAGACAAGGTTCAGCTTAGCAGTATTATGTTAGCCAAGAGCTGTGGATGGCTAGCTCAAAGAAACCAGGAAATGTAGAAGGGAAGTCACATCTTTTAATGACGAGTAAATAAACACATGGCAACTGTAAGCATATATTGTAGATTGGAGATATAAAAACAAGTGTCTCAGTGTGCTATTCATGGCATGTACAGTTTAATAACTGCCAGATTGACAGTTCCAAACTTTCCTGCTTTGTCTGAACTCGGAACTTTTATTTTTCTGTCTTTGGCAAAATGCTTTCAGTTCTCTTACGTATAAGTAAACTGAAATCAAGACCAGAAAATGAGAATCCGTTAATTTCTTTAAAGTACAGTAGATCCTTGAATGTTCTTTTTGCTGAAAAGGCTATAATGTGCCACTTGCCCAAAGTGTGTAATTTCTCTTTAACAAATTTTATCTCCGTCCAAGGAGGTTTTCTTTAACACTTGTTGAGCAATACTTATTTTTCAGAATCTATCTAAAAGTATTTGCCTGAGTATTGGGAACTTTCTGACAGCAATGAATAGGAAAGATTATGTAAAATATATTATGACAAGCCTAATTTCCTCCCCTACAGGAACAGCTGAAGCAATTAGAATTCAGGACTGTATGGTGGATTTGGATCATGGGGGGCTAGGCCAGCCCTGACAATTTTCACTCTGGCATTCTCTTTTTTTCCCTTTGAAAGGGTAGATACCAAATGACTGGCTGTACTGAGAAAGCATTTGAAGTTCTTGACAACAAACAGTATCTCTGTGAACTGTCAGTCCACATATCTTTTGGAAAACAAAGATTAATAGTGCATGCAGCAGACAAAGGCTGGGTAAGTCTAGAAGGGCAGTTTTGACTGCAAGACTTTTTTGACTCCATAGAACAAGAACACACAGTAGCTTTGATCTTTTTTTTTTTCTTTGATCTTAGAGACATTCCTAATCATTGTGGTGTCAGTACATTGACATCACAATGAAAAGTCCTTGTGAGGGGGCAGCTCTAGATCTGACACTTGGTGTCAAAAAGGGCAGTTATAGTCAGAGGTGCAAGATACTATTTTCATATTAAAGACAAAAGAACACATCATGGAGGGAGTGTATGCTGCCTACTTTCTGACTGATTCTAAAATCTCTTTGTACTTACACAAAAAAATCTGATTGAAGTAATTGGGTTAATCATGGAAATGGAACATGGTTACCTAGGTGAAGATACGATGTCCGATCCTGTGATAATCTGAAATGTGAATTACTCTGCATGTCAGCAGTCCTCATGGGTTTTTGTGGTAGATGCTTACAGTCAGGTGGACACCATAATCCATTTGTAAATTTTGATTCATATTTTTATTTGTTTTACTAAAGAACTTCATAGAAACACAGAATTGTTTGGGTTGGACGGAGGCTTAAAGATCATCCAGTTCCAATCCCCCTGCCATGGGCAGGTACACCTTCCACTATCTTACATTGCTCCAAGTCCAGTCCAGCCTGGCCTTGGACACTTCCAGGGATGTGGCAGCCACAGCTTCTCTGGGCAACCTGAGGGCCAGGGCCTCCCCACCCTCAGAGCAGGGAAGTTCCTCCTAATATCCAATCCAAACCTACCCTGTTTGTTTGAAGCCATTTTCTCTTTTCCTGTCACTTCAGGCCCTTGTAAATAGTCTCTCTCCATCTTTCTTGCAAGCTCCCTTGACGTACTGGAAAGGCACAATGAGGTCACCCCAAAGCTTCTCTTCTCCAGGCTGAACAATCCCAATTATCTCTATCTTTCCACATAATAGAGCTGCCCCAGGCCTCTGATCATCTTGGTGGCCTCCTCTGGACCTAATCCAAGAGCTGTATGCCTTTCCTATGCTGAGGAACCCAGAGCTGGAGGCAGTACTCCAGGTGGGACCTCACCAGAGTAGAGTAGAGGAGTAGGATCGTCTTCTTGACCTGCTGGCCATGCTTCTTTCGATGCTTTACTTCAAAGCTTTATTTATGGGTTAGGACTGCATTATGTTTTGAATGTCGTACAGATACACCAGGAAGATAGCCCTTTTCCAGAAATCACTTAAAACTCTGTGTGTAACAGGGTAAGTAGATAGAAGGTGATGGAGAAGTACAATGGCCTCAAGTTTCCCCATGGGAGGCCTAATTTGGATATTTGAAAAAAATTCTTCATGGAAAGACTTGTCAAGCATTGTAACAGGCTACCCCAGGCAGTGGTGGTGTCATCATCACCAGAGGGATCTAAAGGGAGGGATTGTAAATGGGGCACTAAGGGACATGGTTTAGTGGTGGATCTGGCAGCAGTAGGTAATTGGTTGAACTTCATCACCTTAGAGGTCTTTTCCACCCAAAATGATTCTATGATAAATGAGCCAGTAATTCAGTGTGGGTCATCATCTCAACACTTCAGCAGTCTGTTGATTGCTGCCGTATCAAAACAAAACAGATGTTTAAGTGGTGATGCCTTAAGTTTTAGCTTCTATATTTTTCAGATCCTGTATAGCATTACTGTNAAGTATTCCACTGATTGATAAATGGAATGAGAGGTTTGTCTTTACAAACAAACTGTAGGTCCGCTGATAAATCAGATTGGACACTGAGAGATGAAAGAAACAATGGGAAGAACCATAAATTCCATAAGGAATTCCACGGAGTGACACATGGAAAAGACAAAACAGGGGGTATACATTAGAAGGGAGTCTTAGGCATTAGGTGTTTCAGGGATTCTGTACCTCTCAAGTTCCTCAGCCAATGGGGAAAGAGAGATGGAAATGCAGTCAGGAAATTAGGATAAAAAGGAGGCTGCTTCCTCCAAAAATTCGAGAGAGCCCAGGGGAAATGCCCCATGGCTTCTCCCTTTATTCAAATAACATTACAGGAGTCCTTTGTCTCCTTTTTGGGCATAAATCTCTGGTGTTCGTGGATTAATTTTCCTGACAAAGGCATTTAATAAATACCTACTTTATTCTTCTAACCCTGTTTAGCTTCTGTTCTAGGTAGCCACTCCAAGGCATCAGTGGGATTTTCTGTTATGAGAGATACTTCCAGTTATTAATAGGTGAATCCTTCAAATCTTGAAGGACAGCAAAGGGAACCCCATAAATTTTGAAAATGTAACAAGTGACAAAGGCTGGCATGAGAGGTAAGGCAGAAGGGAGATGAATATCTTGAGAATAAATCACAGAGCTTTGTATTTGAAGACAAGAGCTTGTACATGACTGAGAATGAGGAATCAATGAAAAAACAGAGGGAAGGACATAAAACAGAAATTGAAGGGGAATTTAAGTGCTGGAGGTTGGGATTTTTTCCTTTTTTTTTTTTTTCTCTCAGGGAATTTTGTCCCCTTTGTTGCAGAGAGACAATAATGACCGGTACTTACAAGACAAAAGAAGTGGCTAAGGTGGGGGAAGGGATGTAGCTGCACTCCTGTAGCAGGGATTTTCTCTTGGAAGGGCAGAGAAACAGTGAGATTTTGGCAGGGGATGGGGGGCTGGGCTTGGCTTCTCTCACCCTCAGGAGTGGAAGGAATGGTCGAGCTACAGCAGAAGAATTTGCTGCCATCGTGGAGTCCAGCCCATTACTGTTTCTCCTGCTGCGAGTGTTTTGCTCCTAAGAGCGACTGTTGAACTGGGACTGTATTAACACCCGATCTGACTGGAAAGGACCCTCACCATCTACTCGGGTGCCTCAGGGGAAAAACCTGGGACTCTGAACCCTCCCCCTTCCCCAAGGGCACATCTCCCTGGCCACGTGTGGCAGCTGCTATGGAAAAGCCCAGCTGCCACTGCCCAGCTCCGCTGCTTTCCGCTGTTGCCTTGGGCTTTTTCACTACCTTCTAACCCAGCACCCCGTGTCCACCCGAGCCCCGTGGCTCCTGCTAAGATTGCAGAGTTTTCTGCTACATTTGTTTTGTCACCCTGGCTGTGCCCACTCTGCCATTCCAGCTGCCATTGCCGCGTGATCTCCAAGCCTGCGCCACTGCAGTGGGGGAATCATCGCACCCGCCCTGCCCGGCCGGGAGCCACCAGCGCCCCTGCTGGCTGTGACCGGAACTGCACCGAGGGGAACGGGCTGAAAGAGCGGGGACAGACTTCATCAGGTTGTCTGGTTTGGTTTGTCCTTGCTGCCGGTGTTGTTGTTTGTTTGTCTTGTTATACATATACATACTAGTACAGAACTGTTATTAATTTTCCCATATCTTTGCCTGAAAGCCCCTTAATTTCAAAGTTATAATAATTTAGGGGGAAGGGGGTCATATTGTCCATTCCAAGGGAGGTTCCTGACTTCCATGGCAGACACACATCTTTCAAACCAAGACACTGTGGAGGAGTGTTGCACATGGATACAGGAGGCTGCACTTAAGAAGAAAATGGTGTTGCAACAACGGATAGAGGAATGGGAGGCCTTGAGAGCCTGAGTTTTAATTACATGAATGAAAATGGAAAGCCATACAATTTACTGTATGTAGGGCTTTGTGAAAAAAATTTCCAACCAAAAATGCTGTGAGTTCATGAATTTCACGTGGTCTTGTACTTTATATATTTCTGTTTAGTAGCAGAGATTGTGTTGGTTGCAGGAATTATACACAGGGAGAAAATTTTTTAAATTTAGTAATATGTTTACCAATATTTTTAGTTGTTAGATGTTAATGAATCAAATTTCTCAGATAAAATATATATAAGTGACAGTTTATGCACTTCATAAAAATAAAAAGCCAAAATGTTGCTAAAATGTTTGTCACATCAAGTGACTTTCAATATAAATATTACTTTAGATATCTGGGAATATTTTAACAAAACTGCCTGACGGGAAAAATTTTGTCAGCCCATTTAATGGAAACCTGCCACTTTTAGAAAACTTTATTGAATAGCTTCGATGTCTAATGCAACTTAGTAGTTGTGTACAACAGGGTTTGTGGTAGAGGGTTACACAGCACCCTAACCACTGAAAATCCAAAAAAACCTACTGATGCAAACTGTTCGCACTCATTAAAAAAAAGATTCGTAATGATTTTATATTTATTCTAATGTTAGAAATAATTATATTGTAATGATGAAATGAAGTTGAATTGACTGCTTGCACTGACAGTTACAGACATGACATTTTTGCTCTTAGTTTCTATCTGAAATATAAATAACCCCTTTTTCAACTAAGCTGTACAATAATTTTTGGTGTAGCCCTTAAGAATCTATTTTTAATTAGTGGTTATGGGAAGGTTAAGTAACTGTCAGAATTAAATGTTGAAAAATACTTGTATATATCCTTTTAAATGCATCTGGCAGAAGGTACAGCTGCTAAATTTCTATTTATTGCTTTGTTATTGATATATAAGAAAACAAACATTCTTTGTTAGCACAATAAAATATAATTAGGGTAAGTAGGCTTGATTTTAATCCTAGTTTTGCTGCTGCTAATTGCTTGATCTCAGGTAAGTCTGAACATGAGCATTTCTTGCTTTTTTCATATACAAATGGGTAAGATAATAATAACCAGTCTCAGAAGATCTGTTTAAGATTGATTAAATTAACATTTCAAGATTTGAATAGGGCATCCTTGTCTAACTATAAGTTTATTACTACTGAAAAAAATAGAAAAATTTGATTTAAAGACATCAATCAGATTTTACCAAAACAAAGTACTAAGAATTTCCTTCCTGATCTGCTTATAGGTATAGGAGATCTGCCATAAAACTTCCTCAAACATTCAAGAATTTTTATTTTCTCTTTTGTGGACAGTGGAACATGAAGACATTGTAATTTCGTGTAATATTTCTTGTGACAGGAAGTATGGAGTATCTGGTTCAGACAAAGAAAATCCCACAGATGTTTTTGATGCAATACATGCAACAGTAATGGCACATATCCAAGGTAAGACAAGACTTATGACTTTTACATCTTGTTAATGCAGCTCTTGATTTTTTTAAAATTTCTTAATAAAAGAAAAAAGATAAAAAATTCCATTCAGTTTGAAGATCCTTACTTGAGAAAGGCAAAAAGAGTCATCTGTAAGACATTAAACCTAGTGTTCCTCAGCACACACTTATAAAAAGGAGATAACAGGCCAAACTTAGACCAACAGTGATTGTTTTGTGAACAATAATTTCCCTTTGAAGGTAATTTTGCTAATGAGACCTCAGTTCTGTGAGGATTCCACTCAGGTCAGTAAGTTTGACATTCCTTAAGAATTTGCTTCAGAATACATAAGCAGCCGTACAAATGTAAAGTTAGCTCCAGTGAATCAGAGTCTGATGGTAATTCATTTAGATTTAAAAATAAAAAGTGCAACAAACGGATTGTAACAATTAGACTTCTGTTAGGTGACACTATCAGGAGTTCTTTTTTCCCTATCATTTTTCCTCATATGCTTTTGAAGAAAGTCATTCCAGTGCTAGAAGCCTTGCTCAGTATGATCTCCTGAGCCTTCACCCAGTAAGCTCACTTTGAAGTCAGCCACACAGGAAAACCATTGTGTCAATTTAGGGCATTGTTATCATTTTAAGAAGGAAGGTTGCAACAAACAGAGATGTCAAATCAACCGTTAAAAATATTGATGACACTAAATAAACTCTACCAATTTAGCTTTGCATTCTTAAAGCAATAGTCACAGAGAGTCTGACACTAGACACTGTCATAAAACTGTCTTTGAGGAATTAGGAATTACTTTGGACAGGAAATTCATTCTGAAACACCACAAGATTTCTTTTAAATTGCAGTGAGTACAGCATTGTTTCCTGTAAGAGATGCTCATAATCTTTCCCCCATCTCTAGATTTGAGGAAGCATTAGAGTGCTGGAACATCCAGATTTTTTTTTCTGACTGCTTCAAGAATTGGACTTTAATCTAGAATTTTTTAATCTTTTCCCTCTGGATATTTGAGTTGAAATATAGAGATAGATGGATGTTTTATGTTTAATGAAAAATGGATGGAGGGGTTGTTTGTTTTTGTAATGTATTAAAATGCAGGTGGGTTGTAGCTGCCGAACAATTTCTCGTTCAACTGCTTTTAACAGAGAAAACACCTGGTCATTTGTTTCTTAATAACTTGGGTTCAGTCATGCAAAGTGACCTTTCAATAAGGCTCTAAGCCTCTGCTGGCTGTGAGATTGTAAGCAGCTCCAGAGAGTTCACAGAACTGTTCGTGTGATTAAAATTCAGAATCTGCCTCTGATGCTTTGCTGGATGGAGACAGGGATCTCAAAGCTGCAGGACACTCTTTGAGAGATTTGTAATGGTTACAAAAGCTCACTCTTCCTGTGTTCTTCATCTGTGTGTCAGGGGGAAGCAATGCTATACCAGATTGCAGCTTTGCTGCTGATAGTCATTACTTGTGCACAGCAACCTGCGACAAAAGCTTAAAAATATGGGATATAAAGACAGGAGAATTTTAATGTCATGAACCTGTTTTGTTGAACCAAGCATTTGAGGCTTTTGTTAGTTCCTCTCTTTTTAGCCAAGATGGAGAGGTATCTCAATACTAGTGGGTGATGTACACCTGTCTGTAGGACATCTCAGATACACCCTGAGGGACCACTCTAATCATGTAGGTAAGTAATTCATCATTTGCACGAAAACATGTTCAATTATGAGACATTTATGTCCCTCTAGATAAGCAAATTGAAGTTGACGGGTTCTGTCTTAATGAGGCAACTTGAACACTTGCTTAATTGATATATCCATCAAGAAGCATAATAAGAAGAACATAATGGAGTAAAAGCACAGCACCATGTTAGAAGATTAACTTAGCACTCACAGATAGCCTCCTAATATTAATTGGTTTAAAAAACCCTCCTTCAGTAAATACTGTACTGATCTGTAATAATTAGGCAAATGTGTCTGTATTTGTTAGTCCCTACAGCCCAGACCACACATGGCAGCAATACATGCGTGAAAAATGTCATGGATAGTCTCAGCTGCTTTGATGGAGCACATGAACTACCATATTTGAAGCAGATGATACTTATGACTCTACAGCAAGGCAATGCGACGTCTGTAACTTGACGTTTCTTTGATGCTTGGAGGAATAAAGAGAAATAATCAGATTGCCCAGTTTACCTGTGTCTGAGTGGAAGTAGCAGGGAGCTATTTCTCACTGCCCTAGTTTCGTTACTGGATCAGAGACAACTCTTGCTCCCTGCACAACATGAAATAAGTGTTACTGCAAACCACTGGCTGTTCTTGAACAGCTCCTCTTTACTGCAAGGGGCTCATATGAATTTCTACATTGTGATGTAGTTGGCTGTTTTCTTTTGCAACTTCAGATCCAATGGTGTTTTGAAGATGACTCCTGTACTGCTGCCACCAGATTAATCTTGGGTCACACCCTAATGGTGTCTGTTGAGTTAGGCAACTCAAGTAACTAAGTAGCAGTTCTATGGGGAAAAAGGTACCTGTGGTTTGGAGACATACAAACCCAGATAGGCTTGTGAGTACTGAACTTGAAAGCATGCTTTCCACATTGAACTCTCCTTTGTTTTTATTCACAGTTGAACTAACAATTCTGAAAGTACCTGTATTTTAATTTTTGAACAAGATATTTCCTTAATTTTCTAAGTCAATAAAATTTTTATGTACTTTTTTTCCATTCAGTTGTGTGTTGGAGGTTAGGATTTTTCTTTTTTTTTCTTTTTTTTTTTTTTTTTTTTTGTTTTTTTTTTGTTTTGTTTTGTTTTCAGGGAATTTTCTCCCATTTGTTGCCTAAGAGATGGGAATGATGATATACTTGGGAGACAAAAGATGTGGCTGGGAGGAGGAAGAGGAATAGTGTAGCTGACTGCAGGCTCTTAGCTGGGGGGCTTTCTTCTGGGAAGTACAGACATACCATGAGATTTTGGCTGGGGCCGGGCTCAGCTGTTGTAGTGTGCAGTTTGGTTTGTTCTGTTTCCCCCCCATTAATGGCTGTATCCTGAGTTGTCCCCTCCTACACCTCTTGTCAATCCTCCCCCACTCCACCCCTTATTCCAGACCCTTCCCTGTCAATCCTGTTCCCCCTCCCCTGGGGCTGTGTCAGTCACTCCTCTCCCTCTCCCCTTCTTCTGGAAGGTTCTGAGAGAGGCGTCAAGTGATTGGCCAGGGACGAGGGGTCCCTCCCCAGGGTTCCCCTGAGTGGTTTCCCCAACCACTGTCCCTCATTCCCCTAGTTCCACACCCCCTGTTATCCATTGGTTGGTGGTCAGTTCCCTCCCTTGTTACCACCCCAGTTTACATACCATACACTTGCACACACTGTTTCTGTGCCTTTTGGAGTTGCTCCCCTTGAGGTGAGGGACCCTCTGTGGTTCATAATAAACCTTGGATTTAAGCCCTTCAAGAGGACTGTTCCTTTCCTTCGCCATTGTCTGCAAACTCTCCCGTGGGGACCAGAAGAACCCAAAGCTGCTGCCCTTCACTCCTGAGCGTCGCCTGCTGGGAGCGCGGGGCAGTGTCCCCTGCTGGGAGCGCGGGGCAGTGTCCCCTGCTGGGAGCGCGGGGCAGTGTCCCCTGCTGGGAGCGCGGGGCAGTGTCCCCTGCTGGGAGCGCGGGGCAGTGTCCCCTGCTGGGAGCGCGGGGCAGTGTCCCCTGCTGGGAGCGCGGGGCAGTGTCCCCTGCTGGGAGCGCGGGGCAGTGTCCCCTGCTGGGAGCGCGGGGCAGTGTCCCCTGCTGGGAGCGCGGGGCAGTGTCTCCTGCTGGGAGCGCGGGGCAGTGTCCCCTGCTGGGAGCGCGGGGCAGTGTCCCCTGCTGGGAGCGCGGGGCAGTGTCCCCTGCTGCTCGCCGTGTGCACCAGCTCGCTGGGTGGGTGAACTGAGTGGTGTCTCGGTAGAGGGCACTGGGACACTCAGCTCCTCACTCTCTCGGTCTCAGCATCAGAGTGGACGGGTGTGGTTTTGGTGCCAGACCTGCTGCCCAGAGGGTTTTCATCCTGCACTGATTGTGCCTACTCTGGGTGAGCTTCTGCTCGCGAGAGCAGAACTGGGACCTTTTCCAACCCGACCTCACTGGGAAGGGGACCAAGACCCCCAGTCCCTTCCCGGAGGGAGCGTCTCACGGCTGCGTGCGGCAGCTGCGTGTGGCAGCCTGTCTGCTGCTGCCCAGCCCTGCTGTTTTTCTGCTGTTGCTTTGGGTTTTTCACTACCTTTTAATGTGACACCCTACAGCTTCCGGCATGGCTGTGGAGTCTTTGCTAGCCCTTGTGCCCGCCTCTGCTGCTCCCGCCGCTGTTCTGAGGCTCGTGCTGCGGCCATTTGCCCTCCTGAGGGGCAGCCGCTGCCCCTGCGGGTTTGCACAGGAAGCCCCTTCTCCCGCCCTCAGGCCGCCGGCCCGTCTGCCACAGCGCCCCCTGCAGGCGCGGGGAGCCATGGCCCGGCCGGGAGCCAGAGCGCCCCTGCCGGCTGTGCCCGGAACTGCACCCGAGGGGAAGGCGCCGCAGCGCAGAGACGGCCGGGACGGGGCTCCTGGGGGTGCCTGTGGTGCTGCCGCTGTTGTTGTTTGTTGGCCTCATTATACATATATACTGTTATAAATGGATATTATATTATTGGCTTTTCACAAATATTAAGATGAATGCTCTATGTATAATGTAAAAATAACTTTGCTGTAAGGATATGGTTTTTATTTCTGCCATTAACATAACTTAGACATAATGGTAGTGATAGTTGGTATAGTTATGCTTGAACTGTCTGCTTGGTTAGGAAAACATCCAGTGAACATATGATGAGGACCCTGCTGCTGACATCCCAACTATCAACACCTCCTGTTGAAAGTACGGACTAAGGCCCAAACTGGAGGTGATAATGGGTTAAAACCACAGCCAAGAAACACACATGCTCTAAAAAGGCGGACCCAAGGAGTGGCCATGCCAAACAGTTCCTGGAATGTGTAAACTAGTTTGTGGAAAATATTGAATATGCATAATGGTTTATGAATATGCAACAGGCTGATGCAATAGAAAAGGTATTTAAAGAGTGTCTCCAAAGACAGTAGGTGTGTTCTTGGCTGCACGCCAAGCACACAGCTGTTAACACTTGGCTTTATTGTTTTTGTCTCCTATTGTCTTTTATTAAATTTTCAAATTTTACCAGGAGAGTGAACCTCATTTTTCACATACACATATATATTCTAGTAAACAACTGTTTTTTCTTTTCCCATATCTTTGCCTGAAAGCCCAGTGATTTCAAAGTTATAATAAAACTTTTTTCAAGTGGACAGTTCTTAAATGAGGTAGCTATGTTCAGTTATCCCTCTTTAGAGCTAGGCCTCCTCATTTCTTCTATACCCATAGTAATACTACCCAGAATTTGAGGTGGTAAGTAATACCTGCATTAAAAAAGGTCTATGCTCCTCACATTCTTGGTGGTTTTTTTAAAGCAGGTCACATAAAATATACATGTTTTATAAGTTAATTAATTTGGCTTTAATGTAGTTAGTAATACAGAAGTAATTTCTGTATGTTAGAAAAGATTGTCCTAAAATAATTAATCTTATGTCAGAATTGGAAGTGTTCTTTATTTCTTTCTTTATTGTTTTCAGACAGAAAAATTGAAGTTCCATTTTTCCCATTGAAACAAGAAAAAAGCAGTTATCTTTTTAGGGTTCATCTTGAATCAGTGGTGGGACTAGTTTGGAAGTTTTCTTTTGAATGAATTCTCTATTTCCCAAATTGAGAAAAAACAGAGAAATGTTAATTCTTACATTCTGGTTTTAATAAAAGCAGCAATTTTTCATTTATTGCTGTTTGCCTGGGTGCCATGTGAGTTTCTTCCAGTCCTGTACTGGTCTCACCTGCAGCAGTGGGCTCAGATCTGTGTGCAGTGTAGGTTTGCTGCAGAATGTGGTACTTATGTACAATTCATAAGATGGAGAGTTATCTGCATTTTTTTTTTCTGGCTTTTGTACCAGTATAGTTTGAGTAATGAGAAAGCTGTAAGGCTGTTTTGGACTAAGCCAGGATGGTTGTTCCTCCCCTTGGAGTTATTTGGAGAATAACACCTATAATTTGGCTGTAATATGCCTTGGATGCCTGTTAAATTGCCACAGCAATCTGTGCTTCGAAGGTTCTGATTACACTCCAAGTGAGTAGTCACAGAATTACAGAGTGGCCTGGGTTGGAAGAGACCTTAAAGCTCATCCTATTCCACACCCCAGCCATGGGCAGGGGCACCTCCCACTTTCCCAGATTGCTCCAAACCCTGTCCAACCTGGCCTTGGACACTGCCAGGGATCCAGGGGCAGCCACAGCTGCTCTGGGCACCCTGTGCCAGGGCCTGCCCACCCTCCTAGGGAACAATTCCTGCCCAATATCTAACCTAAACCTACTCTCTTTCAGACTGAAGGCATTACCCCTTCCCCTGTCACTACATGCTCTTGTGAATAATCTTTCTCCACCTTTATTGTAGGCTCCCTTCAGGTACTGGAAAGCCACCGGTCTATTCCAGACAGGATCCGTTCCCGATTCCCTTGGGTTACCTGGTGCTGCTGGCCAGTGCTCGGGGCAGGGCTTGTGTGCCCTGCGCAGGTACGGGCTGTGGGCTGGAGCCCGGGGCGGGGTAGCTGCGAGCAGCACCACTGCTGTGTCCAGCGTTCTCACCAGCTCCGGGAGAACTACCCAAACCACACTGTCCGCTTATTTAGCCTGTACGAACACACGCGTTTGGTTCGACACTATGCCGGTGTGTGTGCACAGACCACGAAGCACATGGCAGGGTGTGCATGTGTATATCGTGGTTTCATTTTCCACCATTAAAGATGATTGCAGAGTCTGAGATCCGCTCTTCCCTTTGTATTCTGTGCCATGAACCGCGGCCAGTCGAGGCACTGCAGGATGATGCAGGGCTGGAGCTGGGCCCTAGGCAGTTTCGCCTATAAATGTCTGAAAGGCCGCCATTTATGCATTTTCCTCCGCTCTCTACGCGTGTTGTGCCAAAGCCAGCGCGGGCGCGTGTGCGGTTCTCGGTTCCGCTCGGGGCAGAGCCGCGGTTCGCGGTGGCGCTGGGGTCGCTGCCGCGGTTCGGCGTGGCGCTCGGGGCATCGCCGCAGTTCTCAGTGCCGCTCGGGGCATTGCCGCAGTTCTCAGTGCCGTTCGGGGCATTGCCGCGGTTCTCGGTGGCGCTCGGGGCAGAGCCGCGGTTCGCGGTTCCGCTCGGGGCAGAGCCGCGGTTCTCGGTGGCGCTCGGGGCATTGCCGCGGCCGGCGGGGCCAGGCGGACCGGAGAAGGCGCGGCAGGAGCGCCCGGGCCGCGCTCGAAGCCCCATTAATGCCGCACTGAAGCGCTTCTGAGCGCACGGCGCCGTGGCTTAGTTGGTTAAAGCGCCTGTCTAGTAAACAGGAGATCCTGGGTTCGAATCCCAGCGGTGCCTGCGCCAGTAGGGTGACTTTTTCCCAGCAGTGCTGTTTTACCGCCGCGCGGGCCCGGCCGGGCGGGGCTGAGGCTCCGCTGCGGCGCGGGGAACACGCGGTGGGCGTGCGGGTAGACACGGACACACAACAACATCTGCCAGAAGTTCAGCCTGTCTCCTGTTTGCTTTATGGGGAAGGTTTTTTTTTTTCCTAGGACTATTTAGTCACACAGAGCCAGGAAAATGCCTCTCACAATATTTTTCTTCTTATTGCCGCATCTTCAATAGCCCCTCGGGTAAACAAAGCTTTATTGCCTGTTTTTCTTCCTCTTACAGCTGGAGTGCCTTCTGACTCAGTGTTTGCTGCTGAGAATTTTTGTCGTCCATCAGCACTGAGACCTGCCTTTCGCCTCTTACCTGCTACTGTCTCAGTAAGTCTGGCTTTTCCAAGTGAAAGTTGCAATAAGCACTCTGTGCTACCACATCATTAGTGACACAGCAGAGGGACAAAAGGTTTTCCCTAGAAATCTTGAAAAATCAAAAGCCCAACCTTGCTCTGTTAGGCTTGGGAATTAGGTTAAGCGAAGATATTCCAAATTTGTGTTACTCTAAAAAAAGGCAGAATCCATCTCTACACCTAAAGATAAAAGGCTTAAAATCCATTAATACGAGTTCCAGCCTAGCAACCATATCCTCAGGCGCTTTTTTTACGCTCACACAGCAGTGATGGAAGTAAATGGATTCACAGCCACATTTGGGGGTCAGGTTTTCAGGACTCAGCACCCAAATCACAGTTGTTGGTAGCCTCAAATGTAATGTATAAGGCTTAATGTCTAGGATGAACATTTTGGTTATAACATTTACCTGCAGGAATCTTTCTTTGAGTCGCGCTTACTGTAAAAATGCAGGCTAGGTGGTATTTGATATGTCATAAATATACGTAAACCATAATTGCAAACTGTGATATATTTTTAAAAAATTAGAAGTAGCTCGGGACTAACCTCCCATAGATTGACATTATCTAAAAGAAAACAAGAAAACTGAACTGGAAAGTGCAAATTAAGGAAGATTTGGGAAAAGAAGCTGCAGTGAATGCAGCCAATGAAACAGACTTGTTCTCAGCTCTGGCACAGGAGAGAGATTACTTAGGCATCCTGTACTTTGAATATTTGTACCTGCTGTTACTCTGCTAGTTTCCAGTTAGCTTGTAGATGAGAACCACCAATATAAGGAGTTTTAGGCATTTATATAAAAATTGTTAATGCTCTTTTGTAATGCATCAGCAGGAACGGCATTATGGCACTGGAAGGGGCTTGCCACTTTCTGCTTTAACACAGGCACCATAAAAAAAGCCTGAAAACTTGAACTTGACTCCCTTGAGTGAGACCTCAACAAATTAGAGAAATTAGAGAGCAATCTGTATCCATGTGAAGTTTAACACAGGCAGGTGCTGGATTCTGCACCTGGCACAGGGCAGCCCTGGCTGTGTGGATGGACTGGGGAATGAGAGGCTGGAGAGCAGCTGCAGGAAGGGACCTGGGGGTCCTGCTCAGTGGCAGCTGGATCTGAGTCAGCAGTGCCCTGGATGTCCCCAGGAGGGACATCCCTGTCCTGGGCCATCAGACCCAGCACTGCCAGCCCAGGAAGGGATTGTTCTGCTCTGGGGCAGCCTCACCTTGAGTGCTGAGGGCAGTTTTGGGCACCACAGCATAAAAAAGACATGAAGTCGTTGGAGAGTGCCCAAAGGAGGCCACGAGGATGGGGAAGGGTCTGGAGCAGAGGCCTTATGAGGGGCAGCTGAGGACATTTGGTGTGTTCAGCCTGGAGAAAAGGACACTGAGGGGAGACCTCACTGAGCTCTTCAACATCCTCCCAAGGGGCAGCGCAGGGGCAAGCACCAATCTCTGCTCTCTGTGACCAGGCACAGCATCCAAGGAAACAGCATTAAACTGAATCAGGAGAGGTTTAGGATGGCTGTCAGAAAAAGACCAGTGTGTGCTCTTTTTCCCCCAGTGTGTGGTCAGGCACTGGAGCAGCCCCCCCAGGAAAGTGGTCACAGCTCCAAGCCTGTTATAGCTCAAGAAGGGTTTTGACAATCCTTTCAGGCACAGGGTAGGATTGTTGGGGTGTCTGTGCAGGACTAAAAGTTGGAGTCAGCGATCCTGATGGGCCCCTTCCAGGTCAGCATATTCTATGATTCTGTAATTCTATGAAAATGTTTGAAGAAGAAGGGCAAAATCAGAATCTGAATTGGTTCATGAGCACAGACCTGATTTGTCTGGATTTTGCAAGACTGTTTTTATGCATTAGTCAGAAACATGTAGCCCCAGCTTCTGTGAAGCCCACCTTCCGAAATCCTCAGATTTTAAGGATGATCTATATATTTACATGGGAATTAATCCTATAAGACAATATTTAAGTAAATTGAGTGAACTGAGGCATATTGTTAAATATTTTAAGTTATCCTGATAGGTATATTTTAAAAAAGCTTTTACCCTAGACAGTTGCCAGAATGTGATCTGTATCAGTTATTGATTAATAGCTGAATTAGGGGCATGAAACTAACCTGTTCTTGAGAATCAGCTCCTGGGATTCTATCAAGCTGCTACGGAAGAATAGCATGTGAAATAATATATTAGCAGCTTAGTATTTGTATAAAAATATGAAGTGGTGAAATAGAAAGCCAGTATCTGGCAATTTAAAGAATTCTTAAAGTGCCAGAATTGCTGCAGAAGATCTTTAACTCCTGTGCTGTTGTGATTAATAATTTTCTTAGGCATTTCATATCCAGCTTGCTCTGTGAAATTGTATCCAGAACTTGCCACAATAGCAATTAAATATTACTTAGCATAAGAAAATATCTAGACTCAAATTGAATCAGACTGACAGTGTATCTGGCCCAGTGTCCTTTCTAATAACCATGGCCAACAGCACATGTCTAGGGCAGAACATAAGCACAGGGTAACAGGCAGCAGTATTTTGCCAGAACACCCTACCAGCCTCTGGTGATTTCCAGCTCGGGGTCTTGAACTTTCAAATACAGATCTGATCAAATTTAATTTTTCATTCCTCCATGTCTGTGAGTAGGAAAAAGTGAATTAACTCCTGCAGGCAGGTTTGCTTATTGGAGATATCTTTTATGAAAGTGGCAGTTGCCTCAAGAAGTGAAGTATTAGAGGCTGCCAAATGTTTTGTGGCTGTTTGTTGCAACACTGACTATAGGCTTGGGGGAAGGTATCTCCAGTTTGCCTGGGAGCTGGCATTGCTGCCTGCATGTTATTCACAAAGATTTGGGTGAAAACATTTGATAAAAACATCAAGTGAAGCCACATTGCCTGTTAACCCCAGTTTGTGGGACTGCTTTTTTGTCTTTCCTGACATGCTCTGCTGTGATGTGTCATTCTTCAATAGGCACGTTCAGCTACGTGATGTCACGGCTGTATAATGTGATGTCTGTATTGTGGAAGGATTTGCCACAGTGTCAGCTCTGAATTTTGGGGGAGAGGGAGGGGGAGAACAGTTTGGGATACTGCAATGTGCATGTTGGAAAACAAAGACATTTCCCAGTTATTCCTTTGCTGCTTGTAGAAAATATTGATATGGATGGTTTCATTTGAATGTAATTTGCAGAACTTATACCTGTTGCTTGTGAGCTTGTTTTTAGGTTTTCATTGTCTGTTCTTACAAAGTAAGCAAAGACATCAGAGTGTCTTATTGTGAAAAAAGTGACTTGCCTGTTAAAGGAGAAAATCGGGGCCACAGGCCTTTATTTTAATCAGCTCCTTTATTAATAAGTAAGAGGCAATAAGGAGAGCTCGTCACGGGTGGTGATCCACGCTTGTCCGCCTGGAGAAGGAGACGCAGATGATCTCGCCACGGCTGGCAAGATCGGGCCTTCCGGTCTCACAGGGTGACAGCAGGAAGATCTCTCTTTGGGCTCGTTGAAGTCTAGGGTCTCGGTCCCACGGAGAATTCTGCAGCTTAGGGTGACACACTGACAACACATAAAAGACGAGAGAGAGATACTGCCTTTACATTTATCTGGCTCAAGTGCCTGAAAGTGTCTTAGTTTGTCCATTTAAGACTCTTTTTGGGTGGAAAAATACAAGTCTTCTGAATTAGCATATTCGCCCTTTGTCATCCAATCAGATGTAGTCTTGGAGTGCGTCACTCCGCAAAGTCCCGGATGTAACTCAGTGACGTGGAACGTAGCAGCCTTCTGCCGGGAGACAAACACAGACACGCATCTCCATTGCTCCTAAACAGTGTAACTTTTGTTCTAACAAGGTAAGTAACCATCAAGGGGTAACTCAGAAATGAACATCTTTAACCTTCAGGGTAATTAACAAAGGTTAACTTCAATTAACAATGTAATATCTTGTTACTGTGATTTTTCCCATAACAATATCCCCCCTCTAATACTTTGATCGGGTTTTCATAGAAAACCCGCATCAATCTGCGGTCTCCGGAGCATTGTGGATAGAATACAACTTTCTTAATTTCTGGAATTTCTCATACATTTGCTTGGCTGTTTCCCCAGTTTCAATTGCTTTCTCTTCTTCAGTTGACTCTTCTAATTTGCTCTCTAGGACTAAGACTTTGCTTGCCTTTTCAGGGGGTTTCATGGCACCGGGGATTAAGATTGTAGCTTGGACTGCTGAAATAACAATTCTAATTATACATGGGAGGAGGCAAGGAAGGAATAAAAGTCCCGCTAGGCTACAAACTGTAATAAATGCTGCCTTTTTCCACCAGTTACCCTTCATGGTCCAAAACTCATCCCACCAGCTAGTATCAATTAACGAGGTCCACTGCTGAGTGCCCACGTACGCTAGCTTTCTGATCTCTCTAGAAATGTTTTTAACTACCTGGTGGCGGTTGTCAATCTCCAAACAGCATTCTGATGTATTAAACTTTCCACAAATTCCTCCCTCATCTGCTAGAAGGTAATCCACAGCTAATCTTATCTGATAAATGACTGACCTAGTTTGGGATAATTGGTCACTGATGTGGTCCAATGCCAAGGCGGTTTTATTAGTGATCACTTCAATTACAGCTTGTAACCTTATTATGCGGTTTAGCATATAGATGGGAGTTCTATATCCCCAGGAGCCATCTTGGGCCCAGGTGGCTGGCCCGTCTGGCCCGTAAGTTTTTATTATTTTCTCCGGGGTCCATACCTCTCCTTTCCAATTTTGTGTGCCTCCCATTTCTATTACTTCTCTTTTTACTCTGTTTAAGTTGTCATATAAGGGTATTCCTAGGGTGGACCCTTCTTCCTTCTTTAATAAAAAGAAAGCGGGTCTTACCATGCCAATTGTACAGCTACCTGCCCAATCCCTAGGAAGGAGAGTATAAGCTTGATTGCCACAAATCCAAAATAAATGAGTTGGGGCAGTCCAAAAAGTATCGCTAATTTGAAAAGGAAACTCCCAAAATTTTGAAATTTCTCTGATTCCCCAATATGGGTTAATCCCCCTTCCTTGGCATTTGTACATCTCATGTTCCTTATGATATACACACTGATGTTCTATCTTTCCTTGGGCCCAATATTCTTTTGGTTCTGTGGGTAACCATTTGGTGGAATAATCCCCTACAATTAGATATCTCTGACAAGCCATTTGACCTACGTATGTTCAGTAAGTTTTCCCTTCTCTTCGTATGCAGTCCTGTCCTATCACGTTTGTTCTTAATTTCCACTTATCTTTCCGAAATTCGACAGCAGGGGGTAATATAGGTTTACTTTGTTTCCATTTTATTATTTCTAAACTACTTAAGCTAGTCCCCTCCCAGGGCCACATGTCCATCATGTGAGTGTTACCACACACCCAACAATTAGTTACGTCCAATTCTTTACTGATTCTGTCAACTAAGTCGACAAACAAATTTTTCCCCTGTGGTATGTCGAATTCACCCTCCCTACTTTGGAAATTCTCAATTGCTTTTTCTTTTATTATATCAATTTGGTAATCGGGCCCTGGGATTTTTTCAAAACATATCCATTCTAAATCTATTGGACAAGCTCCAGACAGTTTTAGAAAATGCGAAGCAGTATTTTTAACCATCCAATAGATCTGTCGGTCTTCTTGACATTGTTTGGCAGAAGTTAGGTCAGCACATCTTGGATCTAAATATGTGTGCACTCTTAGCAGAGATGTTGTGGCCTCACCATTATATAATGGGCTATAACATTTAGCACATGACATGATGGGGTTCCCTTGACATACTAGGGCGAATCCTCCCATCATCATAGCCCATCTCACCCAGAGTCTGATATGACTTACCATACTTGGTCAAGTCACTCAGTCTTGCCTCTGAGGAGTCTCTGTGTGGGAAATCCCTGTCCTTTGTACACTTCTGCCCCTTTTACTAAAAGGTCTGATCTATCTTTTCTAAATATTTTTCCTAAATCCCTCCCTTAGGCTAAAATGGAAACAAAGTTAATGCTTTAACAATTAACTTCCATTTAGCAATTAACTTTTAACTTTAACAATTAACTTTAACTTTAACAATCTTCCATAACTGATATTCTTGTCCTGTTGACTCCCTTTTTAAAGTCTATCCTAATGTCAGTTCTTCTTTTTGAATGTTACTCTAAGGCTAGACGGATCTGGAGACACAGTCCATTGAGGGTCTGCTGATGATGTGCTTCTGCCGCTATTTGGAGGTGGAAATGGTCCTTTCACTCTGGAGTGATGTGTCCACCCCTTTTCGGCGGTTCGAACGGCCGTGTGTGTAGTTAGGAGAACCTGAAAGGGACCCTCAAATTTAGGCTTCAAGGTTTTTGGTGTCCAAGTCTTTATTAATACAAAATCACCGATCTGAATTTTATGTACGGCAGAATCTAGTGGAGATGTCTGAGGTAAATACCCTTTCTTTCTTAATTTTTCTAGGTTCTTTCCAATAATCTTTAGATACTGTCATACAGCCTCCTCACCCTCTTGGTATGTTCTGAGGCCAAACTGGTTTATTAAAAAGGGTAACCCAAACATCATCTTGTAAGGTGACACACCAAGATCTGCCTGTGGCCTTGTTCTAATTCGTAACAGCGCTAAAGGTAAACATCTAACCCAGTCCAATTTGGTTTCCATTACTAATTTGGAGAGCACATTCTTAAGTGTTTTGTTTAATCTCTCTATACGACCAGAACTCTGCGGATGCCATGGGGTGTGTAGTTGCCAACATACTCCTAGGGCTCTCATTACTCCTTGTAACACCTCTGATGTAAAATGTGGCCCTCTATCTGAATCAATATGGTTGATTATCCCATACCGAGGTATAACTTCTTCTAATAAGTGTTGAATTACTACTTCCGCAGTTTCTCTCCTTGTTGGGTAAGCTTCGGGCCAATGGGTTAGGTGATCAATTATCACTAGCAAATGTTTGTATCCTCTGGCTATAGGCATTACAGTGAAATCTATTTGGATAGATTGAAAAGGCCTTAGGGCTAGCTCTCGTCCTCCAGTTTCTACTTTCCTCATTACTTTCTGATTTATCCTCTGACAAGTTATACACCCCTTTGTAACACTCTTCGCAATGGAGTATCCCCCTAGACAGATGTATTCTCTATTAAACTGGTCATATAGACCTTGTGCACCCCAATGGGTCCTCTGATGTAAATCTTCCATCAATTTTCGGGCTAAATTTTTGTTTAAAAACCTTCTCCCGTCAGAGGTAGTCCATTTTCCATCCCCTGCAGATTGTAGTTGTAACTCCCTTATAGCATCTTCCTCTTCTTGACTAAATTTCTGATTTAACCCTTCCCCATTGTCTCTTGATACCGTAGGAGAATCTTTTTCTATTAGTATCTTTCTTGGTGTCTCTGATTCCTGCGCTGCCCTTTTTGCTTCCTGATCTGCAACTCGGTTTCCTCTTTCTTCTAATGAGTTACCTTTTCTATGTCCTTTTACATGCACTACTGCAACAGTTTCGGGTTTCAGTAAAGAATCTAATACAGATCTCACTTAGGTCTTCATGTGCCAATCTTTTACCCTTTGCATTGATAAAGCCTCTCTCCTCCCAGATTTTTCCAAAGGTGTGTACAACACCATATGCATACCGTGAATCTGTATATACAGTGCCGACTTTCCCTTCTAATTGTTCTAGGCCTCTTTGCAAAGCAAACAATTCACAGCACTGGGCTGACCAACTCGATGGTAACTTTCCTTTTCTATGACCTCCAGTTTTTTCCCATCTATCACTGCGTACCCCGAAGCTCTTTTTCCTTCTATTACTCTGGACGATCCATCCACAAAAAGGACTTCTCCTTCTGGTAGTGGTTGGTCATATAGATCTTCCCTTACCCTTGTCTGTAGTGAAATCAGTTCTACACAATCATGTTCTAAAACTTTTTCAGGGTTTCCCAACAAAAACTGCGCCGGGTTTACACGTTTTGTTGTAGTTATCTCTAGGTTTTCAGTATTAAACAACAAGACCTCATATTTTAACATTCGGGTGTCTGATAACCAATTGGTTGCTCGTTGACTTAACACCGTCCTGAGGTCATGGGGTGTAAATATTTTAATGATTCCCTGTAGTGTAATCTTCCTGGCTTCTTCCACTAAAACGGCAGTAGCTGCTATTGCCTGAAGACACTCCGGCCATCCCCGGGCTACAGGATCTATAAGTTTGGACAGATAGGCTACTGGCTTCCGGTGACTCCCCCACCGTTGCGTTAGAATTCCGTAGGCAATCCCTCTCTCTGCATTCACAAATAATTCAAAGTTTTTCCGCAGATCAGGTAAACTTAATACTGGGGCTGTGGTTAATGCCTCCTTTAGTTCTTGTAATCTTTGATCATCTTCTTCTCTCCATTTAATAGGATCATCGCTTACTAGCTTTTCATATAAGAATTTCACCCTTGTTGTATATTCCTCGATCCAAAATTTACAGTATCCCACTAATCCAAATAGTTTTCTGACATCATTTTTAGTTTTTGGTGGTTCTATTGCCAGAATCCCTCTTATCCTCTCAGGGCTGAGTCTTTTGGTGCCTTCACATATAAGATGTCCCAAAAACTTTACTTCTTTCTGTGCAAATTGTAGTTTTTCTCTCGAGACTTTTAAGCCTTGCTCCCCTAGGAAATTTAGCAATTCAATACTTGCTCTCTTCACACTCTCTTGGTCTTCCCCTGATAGTAATAGGTCATCAACATAGTGTATTAATTGCACTTTTTCTTGTTTTGGAAATTGTTCTAACACCTTAGCAAGGGCTTGACTAAAAAGATGAGGGGATTCGGTGTAACCTTGTGGAAGTCTCGTCCATTGCAATTGGCATCTCTTCCCCGTCTCGGGATCTTCCCATTCAAATGCAAACCACGCCCTGCTGTCCTTTTCAAGGGGGCAGGCCCAAAATGCATCCTTAAGGTCAATCACTGTGTACCATTGATGTTCTTGTGGAATTTTGCTGAGTAGCACGTAGGGATCTGGAACTGTGGGATATCTAGCAATGGTGTTCTTGTTAACTTCTCTTAGGTCCTGCACTAATCTGTATGACCCGTCTGGTTTCCTTATTGCGAGGACAGGTATATTATGAGGGGAGGAACATTCTTCCAGAATACCCTCTCCTATTAGTTGTTGGATGATTACTTGTAGCCCTTTACTCCCTTCTCTCGAGAGGGGATACTGCCTGACTCTGATTGCGGGAATATTTTCCTTCATTTTTACTTTGATTGGAGGCATTTGTAATAGTCCTCTCTGTCCAGTTCCAGCCCACACTTGAGGGTTTACTTCCTCAAGCTCGGGAGACGATATGGTCAGCAATTTTACAACTACTTCTTCCCCTTCCGGGATGGCCCCTATTCCTAGCTTTATTTGCCAGTCTCTTCCTAGCAAATTATTGGTTGCCTCTGGCAAATACACAAAGTCCGTGTAGCAGTCCTTAAAGTTTCCTCTGACTCTAGTATTCAGTATTATGGGAGCTTTGAAGGGATTCCCTTCTGCTCCCACTATTTCACATGTCCTAGTACTCAAGTCCATTCCTTTTGGTATAGTCCTTAATGTAGACCTCTCAGCACCGGTATCTACTAAAAATTCAACTTCTTCATTTTGAGGACCTATTTCCAGCTTTACTAGGGGCTCTTTTTGGTAACTTGTGAGGTCCTCAATTGGAAAGAGCCCCCGACACCCCTAATCGTCTTCTTTTCTCAGCAATTTCTCTAGTAGATCTTGTTCCTTCTCAATAGCCTCATCCATCTCTTTCTTCTTACAGTATCTTTGGATGTGTCCCATTTCTCCACAATAATGGCATTTGAAATTCCTCCGTCTGGATTCCCTCCTCTTCGGGACCGATCTGGGTAATTTTTCCAGTATTCTTTTGGAGCCCCGTCTTCCTTTTCATTTTTCCCTGAGGTTTTCTTCTCTTCTGTTTTAACTCCCTCCCTTGCTATTGCAAGCATCACTTTTGCTTTGTTCTTACTTTTCTCCTCGTCCCTTCTAAGATAGATCCAGAGAGCTTCTTTTAATAAATCATTAATGGGTTTTTCTTGCCAATCTTCAATTTTTTCTAATTTTCTTCTTATGTCAGGCCAAGCCTTGGTCACGAATTGAACTTTTAGTACTATTTGCCCTTCCTGGCTCTCCGGGTCTATATTAGAATACAGTTGGAAGTTCTTCTTTAATCTGTTTAACCACTCAGAAGGCGGCTCATCTTTCCCTTGTGTGCCGTCAAAAGCTAATTTGGAATTGTTGGTTCTCAGCACTGACTCTTTAATGCCCCTGATTATAAGGGATCTAAAATCATCCATATCCCTCCTATCATTTTCTCTATTCGGGTCCCAACCGGGGTTCACTAGGGGCAATTTAAAATCTCCCAGAGGTCCCTGTTGGTGCTCACGCTCCCAAATTCTAATCCCTGCTGATCTGATTAACCTGACTTTCTCCGCTGTGAATAGTACCTTTAAAATTGCATTTATCTCTTCCCAGGTATAGGTACTTGGCCCCAAGAATTGGTCCACCTGGGTATACACTCCTACTGGGTCTTCAATCAAGTTTCCTAATTCTTTCTTAAAATTCCTAACCTCTGAGGATGTTAAAGGTACAGTCACATATCCTACCCCTCTTTCTGCTCCCCCCATGGGTACTTCCCTTAATGGAAAGATCTTCCCTACTTGAGATGTCCTAGACCTCGTGTTACAATATGGTCCTTCTAAAGTTTGTGTGTTAGAGTCATCTATGCGTGTTGTCTGCTCCTGACAAATCTTTCTGGGTTCTGATTTTCCCTTACACTCACAAGTGTGGGTTTCCCAATGAGAGGGAGGTGAAGGTACCGCTTTCGGGGAAGGTGAAGAGATAGTGCCTGAACTTTCCCTTGAATCTCTTACTAAAGTTGGTAGTTGTTCTGGTATTGGCGATGTGTCTTGTATGGGGCTTATTGATGTTGTGAGAGATGGTATAGTGTCTGCAGAAGTATCTGGTATGTCTGAACTCCCTATATTGACAGGATCATCGTGAGGAGGGAAGGAGGAGCTAGGAGTAGCTACTGGGGATGATGAGATTGTGAGATCTAATTGGCTGGAAGACAACTTTGGCCTTGTTGTAAGGGTTTCCTTAAAATTTGGAGCTCCCAAATAGGTTGATGCTTTTGGTGATGTAAATACTGGCAAGCTAGTGACAGGAACGGAGGGAGATGGTGGCACAGAGGGGAGGTCTTTAGGCAATTGGATTGGTACAGAGACATTTATAGAGGTATCTCTGAAACTTACAGCCTCGGTAGAGACATGTTGGGCTGGATAATTTAAGGGAATCCTGGGAATGACTACGGGAGGTGGTGGTGGTGGTGGTAAATAGTCTAAGGGATCCCATGGATGGGGTTCTATTATTTTTCCTTTTTCTTTTCCTTCTTCAGGCTCCTGTTTGATTTCCTTTTTATTTTCTAGTTTACAAATCTTAACCTTCTCCCTTCCTTCCACATACTTAAGCCATCCGGCTGCATACTCTACACTTACTAAATCCAGATCTTGTCTCTTCTGGAGATGTTCATTTAGCTGCCTACATAACCATATGTCATAAGTTCCGACCCAAGGCCATCCTCCGGGAACCTCCAGGTTTGGCCACTTTTCCACACAAAAATATATCATTTTAATCTTGTCAAGATGTTTTACCTCCCCTATCTGTTCCCAATTTCCTAACAACTGTCCTATAGGACGATCAGGTGGGATTGTTCTAGTGGTTTTACTGTCTTCCAACTCTCTCTTCCTTTTACTCAGGCAACTCCCCATTTCTACTTTCTCAAACAAAAATATGTATTCAAGAAAGGTGCAACCTTAGGCTTAGTTCCTTTTGAGCAAGCGATCCTTGGTATCCACTTCCCCGGTACGGGCAAGCCTCCCTTCGCCCAGTCTCTTTCTCCACCTTTCAAAACAAAATACTTCTTAACCCAGGAAATCTTCAATTCGCTTCTTGTCTCTACTTTCAAACCCACTGTGACTGAGTGATCCACTCTCTCTCTCTCTTTTGATACTCTCTCTATCTATTCTTTTCTCCTTCTTCTACTCCTCCTTTCCTCTTTCCTTATCTCCTCAACCTCAGTAAACCACTCACTTTCTTTCAACTTTAACTCTCTCTCTCCCCTACTTTCTTTTCTTTCTTTCTACTCCCTCTCCTCTTCCTAGAATCCACCTTTAATACTCTCCATACGTCTGGCTTTCTAATTCCTCTTCGCTTACCCTTTTTTTTTCTACTTAACTAAAAGCTTTCTATATATTCTACTACTTCTTCTCGTCTTGCCTTCTAAATCCTCTTTCACTTACTTTCTTTCTCTACAGTACCGAGACCTTCTTTCTCATCTCCCTTTCCAACAGAACAGACCTTAACTAAAAAAATTTTAAATTATAAATATAAGACTTTCAAAACAATCAACAAAGGTAAAATTTCTGAGTTTCTCTCAGTTCCAGGGAGCGGTCCCGGCGGGCTATTGCCCTCCCGCTCTCCCAGATTCAGGCTTCTGGGAACGGTCCCAGTGGGCAACTACCCTCCCGTACCCCAATTCCTGAACGAGGGAGTGGTCCCAGCGGGCCTCTGCTGCCCTCCCACTCCTGACTAGGCCCTAACTTTTGGACTTGCGATTCCTGTAGGGACTGCACTCACACCTGCATACAGACTTTCGGTCCACTCACTCTCCTTTCGTACCGGGGAGCTGCTCCCCCTCTCAGCCCCTACTCCCGCTGACGCCCAAGCACACCGTCCCCCTATCCTCTCAGGGGTGCCCAGTGCCCCACGGTTGGTCCCGGCCACACAAGGACCGGCTCCGGCCACACAAGGACCAGCCCCACTGACCTCCCGTCCCAGGGACTGGTCCGGATCCAGTCCACTGGTAG
Source organism: Nicator chloris (assembly GCA_013400495.1). Taxonomy (NCBI): domain Eukaryota; kingdom Metazoa; phylum Chordata; class Aves; order Passeriformes; family Pycnonotidae; genus Nicator; species Nicator chloris. Next base: position 1,797 of record WAAE01011480.1, on the reverse strand, counting down.
ATCTACTAATTCTCGGTCACTCACTCCCGACACTCCCCCGAGCCCCACCGACCGGGATCTCAACCGGGGGTTCCTCACACACTCACACAAACACGACGTGTCTCTCACTCTCAATCTCACTGCCAGCCTAGGCCCTCTCACACGTCTCAAGAGCTACCTAGGTCGCCTAGCCCGTTGAGGCCTAGGTCTTACGAGGCCTACTACTAGCCTGTCCCACAGGCCTACTCTCTTCTCGGGGGGCCTACCCCGGTGTGCCACACACACTCTACTGACCCTCTGCACGCAAGAGGGTCAGGGGGAATTCCTATCCCCTCCGGAGCGCCTCAGTCACACTGCGCGCCCCCCGTTCCTGGCCGGCCCGCTCGCGGGAGTCCGGAAACGCGGTACTAAGGGGTCCCACTCGCTTGGGGAGTCCGGAGCTACCCGGCTCCCCTGTCACTCACTCCTCACTCGCTCGCTCCGGTCACCCGCCGCCGCAAGGTCATACCCTCCGGCGCTTCTTCAGGTGGCGCTGCTCCCTTGCCTCTGGGTCCAGGGGTCTTCGGCGGTCCGAGGTGGTCCCTCGAAGTGGCCGGCCGCTCCACTCCGAAGCCTCCTTGGCGCGAAGAATCCCGGACGAGTCCCCAAGCTGTTAAAGGAGAAAATCAGGGCTACAGGCCTTTATTTTAATCAGCTCCTTTATTAATAAGTAAGAGGCAATAAGGAGAGCTCGTCACGGGTGGTGATCCACGCTTGTCCGCCTGGAGAAGGAGACGCAGATGATCTTGCCACGGCTGGCAAGATCGGGCCTTCCGGTCTCACAGGGTGACAGCAGGAAGATCTCTCTTTGGGCTCGTTGAAGTCTAGGGTCTCGGTCCCACGGAGAATTCTGCAGCTTAGGGTGACACACTGACAACACATAAAAGACGAGAGAGAGATACTGCCTTTACATTTATCTGGCTCAAGTGCCTGAAAGTGTCTTAGTTTGTCCATTTAAGACTCTTTTTGGGTGGAAAAATACAAGTCTTCTGAATTAGCATATTCGCCCTTTGTCGTCCAATCAGATGTAGTCTTGGAGTGCGTCACTCCGCAAAGTCCTGGATGTAACTCAGTGACGTGGAACGTAGCAGCCTTCTGCCGGGAGACAAACACAGACACGCATCTCCATTGCTCCTAAACAGTGTAACTTTTGTTCTAAGTAACCATCAAGGGGTAACTCAGAAATGAACATCTTTAACCTTCAGGGTAATTAACAAATGTTAACTTCAATTAACAATGTAATATCTTGTTACTGTGATTTTTCCCATAACATTGCCTCCATCAGAGGCCTCCAGCAGAGAAGTCCCTGATCCATTTTGCTATTGATGTTTACAGCCTAGATGTTTACAGAGATGAAACTAGCCTGTGAACTTGGAGATAAATATGGGAGATATCCCATAGTGTCACTTGAAAGACAAAAAATGCAACAGAGGCCAGGAGGAGAGAGCAAGAGGATACTGAGCAATTTAGATTCTTTAGGACCTGTGCTGCTCCACTCTCCAGCAGCCCAGCTCATAAGTACACCAGATTAAAAAAAGGAGTTTTTGAAAGCTTGACTGTATTTTGGTTCATATTGAAACACAAGTTGGTTCAAGCAGGGAGCATAGCTGGCTAGTGTTGCAGTGTGCAACTGATGGTTGCATCCACTGCTTCCTGTAATTCTTTAAGTTTTGGTATCTCCCCTGTCAATCTGGTTATCCCTCCCAGTTCTCTAGATTGTTCATTGTCAATCCCTGTGTTCCTCCCCTCGAGCCCCTGCCTGTCACTCGGTTGCCTCTC
>WAAE01011479.1:65528-76642 GCA_013400495.1 Nicator chloris | reverse complement strand
TGTTTGTTTGTTTGTAAGTAAAAAGTACAGTTAAAATATCCTCTGGAAATGCTTACATAGGTCTCCAGAATTACTTAAACACACACAGTCCATTAGTATCTGTAGTCCGATAATTTAAAAAAAGGCTTTTTCTTATTTTTTCTGACTCAGTTTATGTAATCTCCCATTATGGATGCTGTCAGAGTTTTGTCTAATTTTGGATTAGCCTAAGGGAATGGCTTTTCTACCTAATCCTGTTAAATCTTTGACCAGAATCCCACATGAAGTTTCACATAGTCCTACTCTAAAAATAAAACTGTTTGAGATTCCTGAATCAGAAATAGAATTTCACGTGCGGTTTAGTGCACACACAGCAAATCTGATTCTTTCAGGACAATTCAGATTTATTATGTATGTTTGAAACAACTTTACTACACCTGCAGGATAGGTCAGGGGTCTTCTGAGTTCTGCTGGTGTCAGATTCCATGAATATTTGACATACAGTTATTTCACTTATGTATGTTCAGGAATTTAGATACATCACAATTCTGCTCTGCCTGGCTGGTATACGGGCTGGATATGTACATAAATGTGCAAAGGCCTGCCCACCTCAAATTCTTTCTGTCTTGAGAAAAAAAGGACTGATCTCAGGAAAGCTGAAAGAGCCCTTGTATGGAAATCCGTGTAGTTGAGATCTGCACATGACTGTAACCTAGCAGAGTTCTATCACAGGAAAACTGCTGTGTAAGGTATAATAAGGAACTGGAAACCCTGTCAGTTCCCAACAAGATATACTCTATGGCATTTGGCAACTTTTAATTAGATTCCTCATGACAAGACGTCATTTATTCATAGTATTGTGCAGAAGATTTTCCAAATTTATATATATTGCCTTTTGTAACTCATATTTCTTCATTTCATCAAGTTCCCTGTACAGAAGGTACTGGGTCACGCACTATCATCCCAATTTATAGTGCTTATGTGAATGCTGTGTTCAGGCAGGTAGATGCAGAAACCCTTCAGCTTTTTTTTTTTTTTCTGGTGATTCTTGGTTTGGTAATGGATCCTTTTCCTATTCTCTTGTTATGCCATCGTTGCAAAAGACAATTAAAGAAGAAAAAAACCACATAATCTGTTAGGACATTCAAACACCTGTCAAAGGAAATAGGAGGTAGTCTAATCTTTAAAACTAAATTGCTTGAAAAGATAAGGAAAATAAAATTGAATGGAGAACAATCAGGGAGATTATATCAATCTTAAATGGTTCCTGTCTGAAGCAGTAATATTTTTCCCAGCCTTGTAGTTATAAATTTGATTTTTTTTTTTAAGAAGGATAAAGAATTCCTCCCCTCAAACCTTCATGTACAGATCATGCCTACAGAAATCCCTTCCTCTCTGAGCTCCACAGAGACATATATGGTTACACATATGGACTTCTTTTCTCTACAGTGGCCATTATAATCTTCAAGAAAACAAGTCTGGGTATCTATAAAGGGCTAAAAACGAGCAGAGAGGCTCAGTATTCTAGACTATTGCTAATTTGAGTCAATTCTGAGAGCCAGGAAGATGCTTGTGAGTCCAGTCCTAACAGCCTGTTAATGACATCGATGGATCATGACCCTCATGAGCTCCTGACACCAACTGATCTCCAGGCAGGCTTCTAAAGTCACTGCTTTCCTCACAGGAGATACAGCTGTTCTCAGGGATGGCAACCACTGCCAGAACTGGAGCTGGCCTGCACATGCCAGAGAGGAACATCTCCAGTGGGGAAAGTTTCTGCCTGGGAAGTGAGGATAACTAGGACAGGCCATTGGAAAACGTTTTCAAGGGGAATAAAGAAAGAGGAAGGAAAACAAGTTATATAGGAAGAAATAAAAGGTGAAAGAGGATCTGGATAAGCAACCAAAGGAAACAAAGGAACAGATTAAGTAGGAGGACCCTGAGAATAGACTCAGAATAGACTGAGGTGTCAAGTAATATTTGAAAGGTGAGTATATCAGTCACATTAAGGAAATATGAAAAAACCAGGATCTTTTTCTGTAACAACATGTTTTTCAAACAGTTGCATCATTATTGCAGCATTAAAACTTATAATGCTGTCTGTATTTTACAATCTGACCTTGCATATATGTCAGGATTCTGCATTTGCATTCTGACATATGATTTAGAGTTTTGTACTACACTTAAGAGATTGCATGTTCCAATTTTAAGGAAATAGTTTCCAGTCTAAGGAAATATCTAGGATACATACTTCCTACACAAAATTAGAAAAGTTACCTAGATACTTGGTGAAGATCTACAAAGTATAAGCATTTTCCTAACCCAAAGATGGTATTTGTCTAATATCAAGATTTATAGGTGTAATGATACCTGTGTACCTGGGTCATGTTCCAGGTCATATAGGCTTGAAGAAAGAAAACTTGAATATATAAAACTTGGTATTGATAACTTAAACACACCTTCCCACCCTCTGCCCCTCCCCCCCTCTGGAAGAATATGGTTGTAATGATCAAACAAGTCTTGACAAGGAGTTTAGGAGACTTGAGATATAAAACTATTTATAGAGATTTTCTTTTTTGTTTTATTTTTCAATAGCCAAATGTACCAGCAGAAGGGGTCCAGTTTACCTCAGCAACCTTTTATCAGACCCTAGTTTTTTCGTTTCAAAGAATAGACCTGACATCAGAAGACTTTAAAATGAGGGACTATTAGTTTTAGTCTTTGCTTACCTAAAATCAGGCTAAGGGAATATCCAATAGGGGCCTGAGCCCAAGCTAGACCATAGCCTGGGACATACACAGCTTCTGCTGTCCCGTTGATGTAACCTCCTCCAACCCATGTGGCTGAAAAGGAAGAGATGGAAAAATCTTTAATGTCCACAAAGAAAGGAAAGCTCACACTTTGTATAACAAAATTGTCATTATGTATGGTATAGTTATTTTTCATTATATGAACAATACAAGTACCAGGCGTGGCATCCTTTTATTAAAGGCAGCCCTAATTTGAATTTACAGCCTAACCATACAAAAAAAAAAAAAGAAGTTAAAATTGACTGAGGCAATCATCAAAGTGTCTAAGTCTCTGTATAGTCAGTGAAAATGTGAGGGCTGAGTCCCCCATTACATATTTACTATTTTGTTTGTGTTAGTACATGAAGGAGAAGTATAAGGGGGAATCTGAAGAAGAACATTTAAATTAGGCAAAAGTTTAATGAACACATTATTTGCCAGGGCCTCCATGGAAAAAAAACACAACCTTTTAAACCTTGTTAAATTTTATATTATTGCTACATGAAGCATATTAATAAACTCTGAGTTCTCAAAATATTTCTATATAGAGTTGTGGTGCACTTTTTTGTTGCTATATAAGTTCTAAACTTTGATTCATTTATTTAATGCTTCCTGGAGTCATATTCCATAAGGCATATGTGCTATCTCCAATACTTCAGTATTTCTAATATACCAACCTGTGACACTTAATGAGTTGATTCTCTGCCTTTAAGGGAAGTTCCTACATTTGAGAATTTGGGATCAACAGTGTGTATGAGAGAAAAACACCAACACAGAAATGTATAGTGATTACATCTGCAAAAATACTTCATAACAAATCAAGTAATAAAGTTTCTCTCTTCCTGTTTGCAGTTTCCATGCAAAACAAATGCATGCAAATGCATTTCCAAATACAGTTTTTTATTATCTCTACTGTATAATAAGTAAGTTTTATAAATCTAAGTTTGCAGTTTGAGCAAGGGCAGGCAGACCATTACAAGTTTTAGATTTTTGTAATGACATTTTTGTTTGTCAGGAGCCTTTACTTTTTCATATAAGAGTAGTTTGGGTTTCAGTGTAACAAGTCACAATAGTTCGAAATATATTTTCCTTAAACATTCCTCAGAATTTTCCCATCATCCACCGTCGTACAAGCAAACTTGATTTTGTGTTTAAGACAAACAATTGGAGAGAAAAATGAATTAAGAAAATTTAATAAAATTCCTTTAGAAATTTCATTAAGAGCTAAATAACCTCTCTTTTCTGTTTGACTGTGATATCTCTCAAGCACTACTAGAAACTATTTTGCTGAATTGCACTATGGCTTTAGAATCAAAGATCTCCAGCAACCAGAGAATTACAGTTGTCCTCCTTTCAGCAATTTGAAGCACAGGAATGGACCATTCTGTTGTTGGAGATGGTATAATGGACTTTTATGAGGGGTGTGCATGCAGAGAAAGACTGAAACAAAAGATATGACCCAAGGATACCTGTTATGAGCAGACTTTTGGTTCTCAAGAGCTATTGTGTACTACAGAGGTAAGGGGTGAGTGATGCCCATATGGGACCACTTGGAGAAGAAGGGTTAAGGCTGATTCTTAATGAGAAGAGCAAGGATACATAATCGACATAAAAAGTCGTCAAACATTTGGGATTTTGTGACTCTTGACAGTGTGAATTAAGATAGAGGGGAGTATTATACTTTGTTTACCAGAGCTCTAGAATTATAGAATTGTTTGTGTTGAAAGGGACCTTAAAAATCTATTTCTAACCCCTCAGTGATGGGCAGGGATGCCACTCACTAGACCAAGTTGCTCAAAGCCCTGTCAAACTTGTCCTAGAACACTTCCAGGGATGGGGCATCCACAACTTCTCTGGGCAACCTGCTCCAGTGCGTCACCATCCTCACAGTAAAGAATTTCTTCCTGATATATAATCTAAATCTACCCTTCAGTTCTCTACCTCTACATCTCATCCTACAACTACATGCCCTGATCCCCATCTTTTCTATAAGCCCCCTTTAGGTGCTGTAAGGCTGCTATCAGGTCTGCACAGATCTTTCTCCTTTCCAGTATAAACAAGCCCAACTGTCTCAGCCTGTCCCAGAGATCAGTGTTGGGCCCAGTCCTGTTTAATATCTCTACTGATTGTCTGGATGAGGGGATTAAGTCTACCATTAGCAAATTTGCAGATAACATGAAGTTGGGTCGCAGTGTTGGTCTGCAGGAGTGTAAGATATGGACAGGCTGGAGAGGTGGGCTGAGGCCAACTGCATGAGCTTCAACAAGACCACGTGTTGAGTCTTAGACTTTGGTCACAACAACCCCAGGCAGTGCTACAGGCTGGGGACAGAGTGTCTGGAAAACAGTCCAGCACAAAAGGACCTGGGGATGCTGGTCAACAGCAGCTGACTATAAGCCAACATGTGCCCAGGTGGCCAACAAGGCCAATGGCAGCCTGGCCTGTACAGGTCAGTAACAGTGCAGACAGCAGGACCAGGAAAGACATCATCCCCTGGTACTCAGCACCTCTAGTACTGTGTCCAGTTCTGGGCCCCTCACTTTAAAAAGGACATTGAGTGCTGAAGTGTGCCCAGCAAAGGGTGACAAGGCTTGTGAAAGGTCTAGAAAACATGTCTGATGAGGAAAAACTGAGGCAGCTGGGTATGTCTAGTCTTGAGAAGTGTAGGACCTCATTGCTCCCTACAACTGGAGGATGTAGTGATGTGGGGCCAGTCTCTTCTACCATGCCTGCAGTGAAAGGACAAGAGGAAATGGTCTTAAGCTGAGACAGATGAGATTCAGATTAGGTATTAGAAAAAAATTTTGACTATTAGGGTGGTCAAGCATTGGAATAGCTTTCCCAGGGAGGTGGTAGAGCTACTGTACCTGGAGGTGTTAAGGTGTCTGGATCTGGCACTGAGTGATGTGGTTTAATGGTTTAGGGGGTTATAGTTCTAGTGCTGGGTTGACAGTTGGACTCGGTGATCTTAAAGGTCTCTTCTAATCCTGATGATTCTGCAATTCTGTGATTCTAAGTTTTCCTCAACAGGGCTGCTCTTAATCCACCCATCACCCACCCTGTATCCATGTTTGGGTTTGCCCTGATCCAGGTGGAGGATCTTACACTTGGCCTCTTACACTGGGCCAGGTACCTCTGAATGGGATCCCTTCCCTCCAGAGTACCAACCACAGCACTCATCTTGGTGTTATCTGCAAACTTGCTGAGAGTGCCCTCAGTCTCATTGTCCACGGCCCTGACAAAGCTGTTGAACAGTACTGGTCCCAATATGGACCCCTGAGGGACACCACTCTCTGCAGAAAAATCCGTAGCTACTGGGATGTGTGTTGCCTATTGTGTCTCAAGCAGCACAGTCTTGTGGAATAAGCACCTGTATACAATATCAAAAAGTAAAAATTTAGAAAGGGAAGCATATTTCACTCTTTCCCCAGAAAACGCATAAGCATGAATTCTGCATTAATTAAAAACTTGGTTACTGGTGGGAATAGTATCCCACAGTCAAGGACAGATGTCCAACATTGCTGCAGCTGTGGTGAAGGGGGCTTCCAGTTCCAGCCTTGATTTGCCAACAGTTGCTACAGCAGTTCTCCAAGGGGCACTTGGATGCCAAGCCTAGCTCCCTTATTTTCTTCTGGAGGAGATCAAGACAATTCCCTTCTGTGTGATGTTGTAGGGGTCATTACCCTCCACTGTTTGCCCTGCAGACAGATATTGCTGTGTAAGGTGACATGAAGGATTTAGCCCTTATTTTTAATTTTATTTTTTGGTTTCTGGATTGGGGTTTGAAAAATTGCTGCTGATCAATTTTTCTGTGCACATGACTGTTCTGGAACATCTGTCAAGGACCACAGAGCTCTAGGAAGGTGTTATATGTCTTTTTCTGAGGGGGTGAATGGGTATCAGCACGTACACTGACACAGGTAAATCCACTAGAAATGAAATAAAAGGATAAGATGGAATTTCAACCTTACATATTAGTTTTCTGATCCTCATTTGCTAAGCCACAATTGAAAGTTAGTTTAATCCCTTTATTTTTGGTGAAATTCTTTTTGTTTTTACCTAAATCAGCCAAAAGGAATACAATATTTAATAATCTGTGGAAACATTCATGTGGTAATCTATTTTAATCTTCTCTTTGCCTGCCATCTGAAGAACAAAAAATGCAGCAAATAGCAACATCCATTTAAAACATGCATCATAAGAAATTATCAGACAAATACTGAGGGTAAGGAGTGCATTTTTTCTTCTAGTTCTTGTGAGACACACAGAAGTTGATCTCTGAGTTCTTGATATATATTGGTATACACTAGGAAACCAAATTTTTTGGCACTTCCTCGGGAACAATTCCTTGTCTGATCACTCAAATTATTTAATAAACTCCTCAAGTTCTGTAAAATGAAAATTCTGATCCAACGATTTGAATAAAATAGAATTGTGTAATATTTCTTTTTCATGTGGAAGGGTATGTAGCTCTATGCATCCAACTAAAATGCAAAAATTACATCAATAGATTATTACCTTTCTGTCATGTTTGTGAGCATTTAGTTAAGTAATCTCAACTATTTTCTTTGAGATTTAACCTCAATCACCGAAATCAAATTAGATTCAAGTTTGTTGCAGATATCACCCCTTAAAAAATTCATTCACGAAAATAAGGAAGACTAGTATTTAATGCAACATTTTACCTATAATTATGTAAAAATTATACACAGATTAAATGTGTCTACTATGGCACAATGTTATTTCATTTTAATAAGCTGCTGTGATCCATCCACAGTTCAACCTTTTCACTCTTTCTGTTTTCTTACTTGCAGACACACTCAACCTTCAATAGGCTTTGTGTTCAGCATTTCATTAGCTGGCTGGTACAGCTTTTTCTTCTTCAGAATCATAGCATATATCCAAAAATATGCACAGCTGTTATTCATAGGTAGTGCTTTAAGATTTTTCAATGTTGTTTAGAAAATCAGCTATAATTACTCTGGAATCTTGACTTGGATTCTTATGTTCTGAGTTTTATTTTAAATTTATAGGCTAAGTGCTGTCATCCTCTCCACTAAATAACCCTAGAAACTTCTACCACTTTCATAGCCAATACCCGTGGAACACTGTAGTGTTTGTCTCAGGCAAAAAAGCGAGAATAAGGCCTTATCTCATAACCCAAAGTGCTTCATGTACACACAAACAACATCCTTTCTGGAGATGTTTAAAACAAGTCTTGTTTTTCTTTTGCGGGGTAGGCTTTGCTTTCTAATCATATTTAGAAAATTAAACCTAAAAAATATAAAGACAATGTTGGAATAGTCATGTATTGAGAATAGTCATGATTGTGAGGTGCAAAATCAGCATCGGCCATTTAAGAAGCAAGTATGCCCTTGAATAATGTGCCCATTTTGTAAGAATTACCAACCTGTAAAAATTATTGTGGATTTTCATCAGCTCACTTTCATAATTGCTTTGTTATGACTTTAGAAATCGAGTGGCCCAAACACCCTCACTGAGACAAAGCCCAGGCTAACCCCTGGCTCAGCAGATTTGTGCCCAGGTCGTGCTTTATGCGCCAGGTGTGGTTCGCTGGGACTGAAAGTGTAGGTCAGTTGCCACATCAAGCTTTAATTGCCAGGTTTAAGGAAGGCATAGGAGAGAAAGAGTGTCAGCCCTGACAGTATAAAATCCATTATAGTTTTAGCCACCCAAAGATTTTGGGATCAGTCTGATACTCTACTGCAAAGATGAGATACTGTGCCATCTCTAGAGCTTGCACCATTGCACAATACAGGATGAACATGTGTGGGTGTGAATTGTGGTGGCCTGAGATATAGGAAACCCCAGTTCAGATCTCATCTGTGCTTCAGCTCTTGCACAAAATATTCCTGCAAAATAGGATTAAGGAGACCAGGATTTGTATCTTCTATATGCAAAGCCGTTGTAGCCACTTGTGTGGGAAATGCCTTTTTTTATCTCGAGTCCCCTGATTTAATGTTTATTGTTTTGTGGCAACCAATATTTCTGCAAAAGATTCTGGTTTCAGTGCTCTTGAAAATGCTTCATTCAGCAGAAAGCAGTCTAACCAGCTCTTGCTATAACCAGACTTCGTATCTTATGAACCAGTAGCCGAAGGATTTGTGATACAATAAATTACAGCATAGTGCAAAAAGTAGAACATCTGACTGTATTCAAACTTTATTGACTTTTACAAACATTCCTTACTCAATATCTAATTTTTCAGTCTTTGAATGAGCAAAATGCCCCTGCAAAAGAATGTGAATTTATCTCAAATAAAGAATGCAGAGTTTTGGCCCAAGTTTTCCCTGGCTTTTTCTTATTAGATAATTGTGAAAGCAGAACAGGGTAAAACAGCAAAACATAAATGTAGTCAGATAAATTAAATTTGACAATTGAAAGGGCTTTGCCTGAATAGGATTTATTAAGATAAATTAAGAACAACAACAACAACAAAAAAGCATGCCTAAAAATTAATTTGCCTTAATATAATCATGGGCTAATTTACTCTTCCTATAATGTATATCTGTTCCAATACCATAATATAAGTTTTGTGATTTTGGACAGTATTGTGAATATCTTATTTACCCAGGTAAGATGGCTGGTTTTACTGGCTCTGGGAGTCAGAGAGCACTGTTTACAAAATCAGTGATCTCTTCCTTCACCCAGCCTTTTCTTACTGATACTACTATTTAGAGTAATGCATTATTTTGTCCAACTGCTGAAACAGAAGCTTAAAGAATTCACAAAATAAGTTTGCTGAAATCTGTACAGTTACAAGTTTGGAGTTATGCCAATTTTCTTTTAGAAAGTTAATTTATGTTGTACACCCTCCCCTTCCCACCGATCTTTTTCCCTATAAACTTTGTTTTACTCGGATTAAGCAAACCCAAGAATAACGCACAAATATGGATGGTTTTAAAAACAGTAACAGTTATTTTAAAACTTTCTAAATTATCCATTAATTCAATACTTTTGTCCCAAACATATCTGATCTACAGATGAATATGGATTGAAAATATATGAAAACTACTGAAAATATATTCTTCCTCTAAGATTTACAAATATTTGTTGTTTATTTACAGACGGTGCATTTGGCTGTTCATTAAACAATTGGATAAAACGTGTATATATATTTTCCCCACTCTGCATTACTCAACATGCAGATTGCCATTCATTCAGATGGAAAACTGACAAGTTATGTGCTGGCTAGGAAAGAAAAAGGTGCTTTTTTACATACCTGTCATTATAAATCCACCAACTAGCAAACCAATGTCTCTTCCACCGACTATAATAGCTTCGCTGCGATCTCCTTCACTGCCGGTGTTCTTGGTTTTCCAAGCAGCCCATATCCCTACTGCCAGGATTGCCAGGTAGAAGACAACTATGGCCACCAGTCCTTCCACATGGAAAGCCATGTTGAAGTCCCAACTGTTTCTTTTATTGCTATTTCATTAAGACCTCTGGAGAGAATGCAATAATAGGTCTGCTTTCAACACGCCTGCCTTTTAGAATCAGTGTGCAAAACCCCTCAGATGGTTATTAAAGAGACTATTCCGGTGAATTTATGAAATGAGAATTTCATATGTAATTGAGATTAATGTCACATGCCAATTAAAACGCCTGTGGAGCAACAACCAGGGGTTATAGTCTCTGAACACAAAGGGGAATGAATGACGTGGCTGAAAGCTACACTATCCTTAGAAGCCAGTTATTGAGCACTGAATTATTTTGGTATCACCAGCTCCTCAATATCTGGGAACTTTTCAGTCACAGACTAGTTTAGTACAAGAGAGAGAAGATCTTGGTACGAGAGAGATCTTGGCCATGTGGACGATTACAAAAATCTCTGTTTTGAAGACAAAACTGCTTTAAGTAGTACTAGAACTACGTATAAGTAATAGCTACAACAGCAAACCGCATCTTTTAAGCATTTGTATGGGAATGCCGAGTCTTGTCCCCCTTGCAACATATTTTAAAATCTGCGATTTCTTTTTTGCAGCGTTTAATTGTCCAGCATGAAACGTATGAATCTGTTCTCTCACAATGCGGGAAGCAAACGGAAAGCTTAAAAGCTGTCGGAAGGCAGAAATGTTGAAGCATACGAACTACAACGGGGAAAAACTCCCGAGCGACGCAGACAGCGGCAGCCCCGCGCCCAGCCTCTCCCGGAGCCCCCTCCCCATCCTGGCCCCGCCGCTCCGCGTCCGCTCCGGCACAGCCGCGCCGGCAAGACCCGTCCGCGCTCCCGACGGCTCCGCGGCCCCGCCGGCGGGGCCGGCCGGCCGAGCCAGCCCTACCTCCCGGGGGCTCCGCGCTCCGCCGAGGCGCCTTGCGCGGCCG
>WAAE01011479.1:0-64942 GCA_013400495.1 Nicator chloris | reverse complement strand
CCGTCGGGCAAGGAGAGCAGCCCGCGCCCGCCGCCCACCTGCGCTCCGCCGCCGCGCTGCCCCGCAGCCCGCGGGCCACGGCCGCACATCCCGCGGGGCCGTGTCGGGGCCGAGCCGCCGAGGGCTTTGTCCCCGCCCGGGGCTTTCCCGGTGGCGGGGGGAGGGAAGGAGCAAAAGAAGGATCGTGTCTCGCCCAGCGGTGCCGACGGTGCGCCGAGTGCTGAGGCTGCGACGGGGGTCTCGTGGATTAAAAAGAGGAAAATCCCTTTATAAAGGAGGAGGGTTCAGTGGGGTGAGAGGACCGCGTCCGTCAGAGCTGGGGGGAGGAAGGGGGAAAGACGTCAGAGTGATAGGGGACGTTGGGGGGAAGTAAGGATGACTCAAGGGAGACTGATTGTCGTGTCATGGCAGGGAAGCAGGGTTAGGAAGTGAAATTGAGGTGAGAAGACAAAAGGGAATGAGGGGAGTCAGGAAGGAACGGGATCATAACCAACGGGAAGGAGGAAGGAAAGTAAGGGCTGATCTAAAAAGACATAGTGAAAAGAGTGATGGAGAAAGGGAAGAGAGCAGAGGTAGGGACAGGGAAGGTGATCTCTGTGCTGCCCTTACCCTTCCTGGCAGCCTTCCTTGCCACCCCTGGGCCTAGCACTGGGCAAGCACCAAGCCAAGGTATGTCTATGAGAGGCTGGTCAGGACCATCTTTTGCCACTCCCTTCCACACCTGGTTGAACATGCCTTGGCTTTTTCAGATCTGGGACAGCTAGTTCTTTGGGAGACTCTTTTTTTTTTAATTTTATTTTTATTTTTTTTTACCATGCCCCTTAAAAACCCCACCTGCAGAGCTACGGTCATCCCAACTTTCCTGTGCTTGCACTTTTGCTCTCTGTCTCCAAATGATGCTGGACAGTGAGCTTCTTAGTGCTGGGAATAAGGGTACACATGCAAAGAGGACCCACATATGCCCTTGCCCCCGTTTTGACAAAGGGAGGATCATGCTGATCTGTGGCATTCTCTATCAGCTCTTGAGAGGCAGTTAACATGGATCATTGGCTCATGCAAGTTGAAAAGTAGAAATAAAAAGCCCACAGGAGTACAGAACTGCTACTGGCAAAAGAACTAACTTGAAGCAGAAAATCTGAAATCATCCGAGATTCAAGAGGAAAACTGCAATATGCAAAGATGTGAAATCAGAGAGGAGAAAGGTGGCAATTCATAAAAGCTCAGTCCACAGCAAAGAACGACCCAAGGGCTGGCACTTTCCTGCATATTTGCCAACTGCCTGGCCAGCTTGGCTAGCAGAGCAGCTTTGTCTGCCTGTTCACGAACTGCTGAGCACATCGCACCACGTTAGCCCCAGCCATTTATTATGTGCCTTACGGGCAATGAGTTATTATTGTGCCCTCATAAATTGATTGTGTGCATAAGACTGCTTTCAGGTCTGGCCTCAGTTGAGAAATCCAAATAAAGGTGGCCAAAGCATTAAAGGTCAGAAATGTTACCATTTTGGTCAGCCAGACTCATGGGTTGTTCAGTGATTCTATTGGTGCAATACTTGCCTTGGGAGTGTGCAGTAAAAACCTCCTCCCAGTAGTAGGCAGCTGAGATGTATCTTAGACACAAGTGAGCATCAAGGCATCACCAAAACAGAAATACTGCCATGGAGGAAACACAAATAGATATTTAAAGGTATTTTATATGTATATAAATATATGGTCAATATATAAATAGTAGGTAGAAGTCACACATCTCCTTGGAAACAATGAGGGTGTCTCAGGAAGAAGAAAACAAGTTCTAGCAATTAAAATACAATAGAAAATGCTTGGATGCTAAAACGGATGTTAATCTAAATTCACACAAAGTTTTAATTACATTTTAGTCTGGTTTTGTTCAACTTAATACAAAAAAAAAAAGTAATGACAATGCAAAGCATGGCTCAAGCCTGTCTTAGGCAAATTAAAAAAATATTAACCAATGGGGAAAAAAATCCTTTCTGAAATTAAATCACAACTCTGCTCTTCGATGAAGACTATAACAAATTTCTTTTGTACTTAGTGGGTTATATTAGCACTTTTTTATGGAACTGGAATTGGAAAACTATTTTTTATTATAATTATTTCTAGAAAATAATTAATTTTAAATAAATTATACTTTAATGAAATTCATTAAAACAAATCCTGAACTTATTATTTTTAATTTATATAGAATCTTGTGACAAGTTTTGTCTCTCGGATGCTCTAAAATGATTTGCAACTGTCCACCCAATGAATCAACTCTGTCCAAGTTTTGCCTTACATGTCTACTTTACTCCTGTAGTTACTTAACTGCAATAAGTTAAATTACACATCCTCTCATACGATTTCCATTTAAGCTCTAGTTCCTTTATGTGATATGGCTTTGTGCTTTGAAATTGCCTTCACCTGGATGTAGCTGAGAAGGACTGAGACAATTATTTTAGTGAATATTAGTTGATAATAATTTACTATCCCTTCTTTTCTCATCTACTGCTACTATATCAGGTAGATTTCTAGCGCTTTCTTTTGGGAAAGGACTGTGCTATGCTGGATGCCTGTGTGAATTCTGCCAGCTGCATCCCAACAGCCTCCATCAGCCACAGCCCACAGAGCTCAGCTCTCATGGTATCTGAGGGTGTGCACCAATGGGTACAGCAAATCTTATGTCCCTTGGGAAAAGATGTGCTTTGGTGCTAGAGATATTTCATGCAACTGCAAGACTGATTCCGTATGAGACCTGACCACATTTCCAGAGAGAATTACTTCTGCTGTCGAAACACTTAGAACTGAGGCCATCTCTTGCAGGAAAAGAGGCACTACATTGGTAGTTTTTGTCTTCTAAAGCAATTGCACTGCATCTAAACATAGTTTTCTTTTTTTAAAAGAGCATAGCTTGAAAATAAGCTGTTTGAAAAGAAATCCTGAAACTTAGTTTTATTTATATTTAAGAATGGACACACTTTCTAGTAGACAGTGTCCCTGCCCATGGCAGGAGGATTGGA
Organism: Nicator chloris; assembly: GCA_013400495.1. Classification (NCBI taxonomy): domain Eukaryota; kingdom Metazoa; phylum Chordata; class Aves; order Passeriformes; family Pycnonotidae; genus Nicator; species Nicator chloris. Next base: position 61,929 of record WAAE01011479.1, on the reverse strand, counting down.
ACTAAAGGATCTTTAGGGTCCATTCCAACCCAAACCATTCTACAATTTTATGAAAAATTGACATGGACTCCTGCTTTTAACCACATTTTTTGATACAGCTATCAAGGAGTGTTTCATGGAAACAACGCAAGTTCGTTTTCATGTACAATACCTGTCTTTTAAGCAGAGATGTTAAAATATTTATGATATCAAAGATTTATTGAGCCCAGATATGGAGATTTGGACTCCCTCTTGGTAATAGCACACATTTTTGAATTTTTAAATCTATGTCCACCACTGATAGTTTGCTTGGGAAAAGATCCATCTGGATACAACTAACTCAGCTGATAAAAATTAAAAAACCCCACATTTTTTAAGGGAAAATTAGGCTAAACAGTCACCCAGTTTTGTTTTTTCATGCTTCCTGCTACTTGGTCTCAGAGGAGTTTGAATAATAGGAAATGTGAGTGACAGAAACTGAAGTCTATTGGCAGTAAACATTTATGTGGAGGATTGTAACTCACAATATTAAAGAAGTCAGAGGTTTAAGTCATGATGTAGGATGTCTAAACAATAGTTATCTATATGGCTAAATAAAGTTTTGAGGCAAAATTCTAATTTCTCATAGATTTCTATATTTAAAATTTTCATGATGTAATTATGGATTTTATAATTTAGGATTGCAGAGTTACTTAAAAACACTATTATTCTTAAGGAAAAAACACCACCACAACCACCACCAAATAACCAACCCCAGGGTTTTGAGGTGTGGTCCCTTAATAAAAAAAAAGCTTTTACGATAGCTTAGTTTAAGGCCTGTATTTAGAGTTTTCCTGACACTTATAGAAAGGTTTATGTAGAATTATTCTGTAAAAAGGGCCTCTCCATCTTGTGGTTTTTGGGGTAGCATCCATCTTAGATTCCTTCCACAGTTTCTTGATTAACGATAGAGTTCCCAAAGAAATTATCCGACCATTTGCTCAACAGCTCACAAAAACCCCACCTGGAGGAGAATTCTTTTGGAAGATACATTTGATGGTTATTTGCAGTCCCTGGTTACCTTGCTGGGAGGATACAGCTGCAGTTCTGAGCTTTTAGGATTCCAGACAGTGTAGATCACCGATGTGACTCTTTTGATAGTAAACTGGACAAAGTGTCAAAGAAACAGACCTTTTTTGTACTGTGACAAATGCTATGGAATGTATTTTTTAATACTGTGCTCTAGTTCCAGACAGTTTTTAGTATGAAGCAAACAAGCAAAACAAAACAAAGAATTATAAGAACCTAAAGTTTAGTACTTAAAAACATAAGAGAAGCAGAGCTGACTGTATGCGAAGTCCTCTTATCCATGTACTTTTGAGTTTTTAACTGCATCATCACATACTAATTTTTCTATGAGATACCTGTCTCTTCCAGTAAGAGTTAATCTTCACTATTTCTTTTTTATATTTCCCATTAACCATGTAGCCTTACCAGCACACTTCATTCATTGAATGAAAGTAAAACTGGTGATTTTCCCCAGGTTTCTGTGGTCCAAAGAATTAAGTGCTTCAAAAATACAGATAATTTTATCTACAGAGCACACTAAGGGAATACATGACACATTTGTATAGATTTATATATTTAAAAGGCAGGTCGAGTCAATTTCTGTTGCTGCTTTATGCAAATCTCAGAAGCAACTAATGTTTTGTTTTGCTTTGTTTTTTTCTGAAGTTGCAAAGAAAAGAAAATCAATATTCAATCTAAGTCAGACATCTGGCATGAAAAATTTCAGCTTGTAGCATGGTGCCTGGCAAAGTTGTATGGAATTAAAAATAAGCCTTTTACTGTGAGAAATTTCGGGCAACCTGAACTGAATTAGATTTTGAATACCTGTTGGAAGAAAGCTGTCATTAAAAAATTGAAATTAAGGGATTGAAAGAAAAAATAGAGTATGTTCTATTTCCTTTCCCTGGTACTACCTGTATTGTGTTTTTCTGTTTTACTTTCTAAATAAGAGCAAATCAGATCAAAGATAGACTGCTTTATGTTGAACTCCTATATTTGAATTATACTGATTACAATCAAGAAAGTAAGGAAGTTGCACATTGTTATAATTATTGAATACTGATGTTCCCAGTTGTTTCCAGAAGCCAGTGACATCAAAACTCCATCAAAACTGCAATAAGTGCTAAGCAAATGTATCGTCAAATGAAGACACTGCTGCAGAAGCTGCATATTTTCCCTTATTCTTTCCTGCATTGCTGATCAGCATCACTGAACAACATGAGAAATAAGTAAAATAACTGTAACAAAATAAAACTAGAATGTAAACTATGGGTTCTTAATATAAGGCACAATGCTAAATATCTGTTTGGCAAGCTATTCAAAAGTAAAGCATGTCATTATTTTTTTTTTTTTTAATACAGTGAGTTAGCCTCAATAAAGGGGAATAGATAAACTAGAAATCCATGTTTCTCTGAATACCATGAACCAAATGAGATCAAGTTAATTGAAATGCTTATTGGATTTCTGGGGAAATCCGTCCCTGAGCAGTAAATCTGTCTGAATGGAGGCCCACAATTTATCAAGCTCACAGCAAAGGCCCTTTGAACTGGTGGACAGTTGGCATAGGAACACTCTCAGCTACAGCCTAGCACTCCTACCATTTATAATTCACCTTGTATGACAACTTATAGTGTGTCAGTGACCAATCACATACCCAAGAAAGAAGGAACATGCCTACATGAGCATTATGATCTTGAAACCACATTAGGAATTTTCATCCCCACAGGAAACAGAAAACCAAGTAAACCCCAGAGCAGAAAGAGAGGCGTGGTGAGTGGAGGCTGCCAGAGCTGCACCCCAGCACACAAAGTCACACAGTCATGAGCACACTGGTGCACAAGTGGGCCACAGGTCTGTTTGCAGATCTCAGAGACAACCAAGTGTCATCTCACAAAACATCCCAGAGCAAAAGGAGAAAGCAAAGGAAGGAGAGAAGTTTCTGAATCACTTCTGGAGCCATTACTGACTGTGTGAACATTGTGACACCATCATGAAGATGGCTTTTAGTGAGTTTGGGTTTGAACTGAAAAGGATGCAAGGAAAAACAAAGATACCTTTAATCCATGCTCAGCTGTTTTTCACATTTTTCTGCTTGGCCCTGTGGTGCCAGTCATGAGGGCTTGATGTTAACCTGTGTTGATTCAAATGGTGTGTTATTTATTAGTAAATTTTCTGTTGTGGTATTGGAAAAAAATTAGAAATTGAGAAAGCATTTCAGGAACTTTAAGTTTTCAAACTTAGTTTAGGAAGGATTTTTTTTTTCCTTTGGTGAGACCTTTACAACAGTAGTTTCAGAAGAGTTTAGAAAAACGTGCTTCTGTACCTTCACTAGAAAACCTGCACCACCCAGCATTATGCTGCTTTAAACTTTGTTCTGATAGGACTTCTGTCGTTAGAGGAAACCTCTACAGAATTTTGGTAAAGCCTCTGATGACTGGTTCTTTCTCATGATGAACTTCAGATGATAATATAATATTTATAAATCCATGGATACCACCATCTACCAAGAAATTAGAAAGCAAATTAAATTAAAACCAAACAAAAATAAAAACAAATAGTGAAAATCCTAAACAGTAAACTAAATGATACATAAACTAAATTTTGTTAACTATGATCCAAAGATACTATGTGATCTCTAGATGTTACTATCATTAGTAGTTATGGTGCTCATGTTCTTATGACAAACATGGTTTTCCATGCATAATTTTGACCAAGTAGGAACTCACAAAAATAATTGAAGAAAATCCCATGGTGATTAAACCACGGCAATTTCCTTGGAAATGTCTAGTGAGAACAAGGTGAAAAACTGGCCTTCCAGGTATTGCTATCAGTAACTGATCCCAAACATTAAAAATTAATTTTCTCTGTGGCACTGGGTAAATTGTTTTATCAAAAACTGGTACTCTTTGGACTCAGCTTCTCTTCACTTGTGTCCATACATTTTGGCTAAAGAATAAATGATTTCTTGAGGAAAAAATCTTGAAAAATTGATTGGATTTTGTAAGGATTTTAAAATTAGAGAAATCAAACCTTTAAAAATTTTTTTTAAAACAATGTTTTTTGAGTAGTATAGCTGAAATATCTGCACAAGTCAGATGACCCTATTTGGGCAATGAATTTGTCTTTTGCTATGTGCATGGTCTGTAATAACAGAAAAGTTGAAATTAGTGTCAGTCAACTGCAAATCTCAAGAAAGAAGAAAAATGTATCAGCTTTAAACTAGTTTTTAATAGAACTCTTGTCAAAACAATTCCTAGATCTCCTGTATAAAGTCAAGAGAAACCTAATTAAAGTACATCTGCTTAGCTTATTGTGAAAGCCACATAAAATGTAATTTAAACTGTTTTTTTTTCACAATGAAAATTAGGCATATATAGATGGCCAGCCATTGACAGAGAGAAACCCACTAAACCACGATATTACCATGCTTGTTCTCACTTATAAAGTTTTCAGAGTAACTGTGATACCTGCCTTCTACAGAGCTTTTAAATTCTGTCTTTACAATTGGCCAGTTTCTCTTCAAACATTCATCTCAGTTCTCTTACTCCACTACTCCACTCCTTCAAGAAAATTAGTGTCTTTACCTACATACTGATGTCTTAAATAGCACGAACAAGACAGAGTGCATGGGTGAAAGAGGAAAAGCAAAAGTGGAACTCCTTTCAGTAAAAGCCAGTTATATTTAAAAAAGTGTCAGCTTTTTAGCAGCCAGTAAGCTGCATACAGCCATCAGGGCACATTTCAGAGCTGCTTCTTAATTCTGTGATCTAATTTATAACTGATCTACAAGAAATGCAATTTGGCATTTTCAAATTAAATAATCTGTCTAAATAAAAATAGAAAATGGATTATTTCTCTACTGGTAAGTCAGAGAGTTTGAAATAGCATTTGCAGCCAAATTGAAAGCAAATGGTAAAATTATTCTGATTTTATCACCTTTGAAGTAACTCCTCTCATCAATATCAACTGATAGGAGGTGATTTTAAAAGCACATATACTGCTACCAGGAATTTGAGAAGAGTGCCTGTAATTAGTGTGGGAAAATGGTATCATAGTAGATATATCTTTGGAGGAATGTGAAGGAAACATGGATGGGTTTTCTGGTTTAGTCATAATCCTAGACAGAGTATTCAGGACTTTATAAAGGTAGTGTTTAACTGCAAGCTGTATGGTAGCTGTATGGTAGTTAAATCTCATTAAATTTTTCTTGAATTTATGTAAAATTGTCAAATTAGAAAACCTACACGTTTAATGATGATGTTCACAAAGTCAATACTTCTGGTCTGAGATAATGTTCAGTTTCACCAGGACACTAGTGACACTAGTCCTTTCTAGTCACAAGTTATTATTTTATGAGTGGTTTCAAACTTCATTGGAGAAGTAGATTGGTTAAATTTGTTTGGTTTTTTTTTAGATTTTACTAACGCACATTCAGAAATGTTATTGAACACAGTACTATAATACTTCCTTCAAGGTGACTGGAATGTTTTTTCTTGTTTTAAAACAAGTTTGAATCAATGGGATTAAAAAAACTACCTGCAATTTCAAGAAAAACTCCTCCTTTTGAAGCAGTTTCAAGTTATTTGCAACAAAAGGGGAAGACAACTGGATTAACAGCATAATCTCGACCTTCTAAAAGATACAATATAAACATATTTATCTCAGTTCAAGGGATTCAAGTGTTTGAGCATTTTGTAGCCCTTGTACAGAGATGTATCTGATACAAGGCAGTGTTCCTTCTTTTGTGTTTATCACTTTGTTTCAGTCAGTGCTGCTCAGATACAAATACCTTGTTTACAGTATCTGTAATGACATCTATTTCAAACAGAGTTATCTGTTTATATGTCCATTGCTGTCACTATGTAGCAGTTTGGCTCTACTTTTAATATCAAGTTCTCTTATGGATAACTAATTGCTCATCACGATAATCCTGTGGATTTCAGTGATTCCACTAATAGATTTACAAACTTCTTTAACTCTGAATCTCAGTACCTACAGATATATTGAAACAGATAAGTCAAAGCTGAAAAATGCTTTCACTGAAGACTTCTTGACTGTGGACAAAAATGTCGTATCTCTTCTTTCATTTAAGAATGCTTTCATCCAAACCGCACCTTTTTGTTTCTGTGTTTCTCTGATCTGAGTGTGTATTAAAAATGCAGTAAGAAAGCTTTTGGCACACAAACCTATTTTGATAAGATTACAAATAATATCTTGTATCTTCTGTATATAAGTAAGTGTATAATCCCAATTCAAAGAGGCTGCTTCAGGGCCTGACAGAATTACTGTAACTGACTTCAGTGAAACTTGTATCGGTACATAAAAAAATGGTGAATTACAGAAATGAAATTGAGTCCCCAGACGCCATAGATTTGTTGCAGGACTCTTGGTCTGCAAAGCAGAGTGTAAATGACCAAAATATTCCAGTCGTGAGACAGAGAATAATTGATAAAAGAGCACCAGATCACAGAAAGAAAGATTTTGAAAATAGAGTTTGAGTTTAGAATGACCAATGTTGACCAGAAAACCTTGTACCTACCACTAATTCTTGGGCTCCTGGTGCTGTTGGCAAGGCATTTGAGGTTCTCTGTGTGTCAAACCCACACACTTCATCATCATAATTGTGGTCCGTTGCTAATCTGGATGTGCTCAGGAGGTGGAGAATGTGACCTTTCAAGATCTGTGGTTCATGCAGACCTGGGTCAGAGCAGGTCAAGAAAATAGGAAGCTTGTATAGCTAAACTAGTCTGTGAATCTGTAAAAGGCTTAAGTATCAGGTTTAAAATACATGAATGTTACTAAAGCTCTGCTGAAACTGAGACTTTCAGTACAACATTCTTTAGCAGTTTTGATTAATTCCATTTTTAATAAGAATAATTACTTCTATTGTTTTATTTATGAAGAAAAAAAGAGAAAGAACTAACTGAGCTCACTAACTGATCCTTATAGTATTAGTGCTTTGACACATGGGAAGCAAATGTAAATATCATGAAAGCTGGTATTTTTCTATTATTTGTTGCTCCTTGAATTGAAACTGGGAAAAGCTGATATTAAAAATTGGAGGAACTTGTGACAATTCCATAGATGCATTTCACTGGGGGAATTCGCTAAAAAATGTGCCTTACAGTATGATTTTGGAAAGGGTTCATAAATTAGCTGAGGTGAAAAATTAAAAAATAAGGAAGGGAAAGAAGCTAGGCTCCATTACCCAGTACTCTAGCAGATTTATTGGGAAGTCACCCTTTCAGCTAGTGTTTTTATAACTTCAAACAAATTACAAGTAAACATCATATTTGTATGTGACTTCTCATGAATGCGATGTTTCAAAGTGATTCATTATTTATTGCACACTCTGTGGTATACAGGCTATCCATCCAGCTGTTAGAAGTAATGAGAACAAGAAAAAGACCTTGTAGGCTTTAGCAGAAGATTCCAAACCTGGAGTAACTTTCAAACAATATAAAAGGAAGGGATTTACCTGCAAAACTGATGAAAATTATATCAATGAATGAGGGGTCCTTCTGAAACTCAGCAGCCCTTCCTGCTTGCCTCCTGACTTTGACTTAGTGCTTCAACAGAGTGCCTTGTGCTTATGTACTGGCTTAACCAGTAAATATGGTTATATACTGGTTTAACTGGTCGCCTCTTTGTAGAGTAATCAAAAATACCAACACACGGGAAAAAAGAAAAAGAGGCAAAGGCGCATACTTGTCTTTTAGAACCATTTTTTCTTTAATTTTTTTTAACTTTTTTTTTGTAATTTACAGACTAGTTTTGTGTTTTAGTCCAAGAAATATAAACTGGCACAAAGAATAACGTTAGTATTTATAATAACAGAATAATTACTAAATGGTTATTTTAAATTCGTATAAGAATTATTATACATTAGTTAAATTAATTTACAATAAAATTCTCTCACTAAAATTGACACCAAAATTTCACTGGCTTTCCAGTATAACGACTATTTTTACTGTCGTTTTGTTGTTCCCACCACTCCCTGTTGCAGCTCAGGATTAATTCCATCCGGCGGGCAGCCGGGGGATCAGCACCATGGACAGCAGCCGCGGCGGCGGGCGGCGCTCCGCCGGCACCCGGGACCCATCCGCGGGAACGTCTAAAACCTCCCAAAAGTCCGAGCCTGACTGCTGAAACACCTCTTAGCCTGCAGCAGAGCCTGGCAATGGGGTCATAGATCAGTGTCAATCACCCAAACAACCCGCGTGTTGGGAGCGAGGAGGGAAGGATTATGGTGTGTGAAGGTCTCATAAGTTCCCAGACCTTGGAAAACACTGCAATGAAAGATGGGGTAAATCATGCTTTGCCAGCTAAGTAAACGACTTCGACACTGTTAACTCTTTGATGTGAGGACTGTATTTTTTTTTTCTTTTTTTTCTTTTTTTTTTTTTTTTTGGTGGTTTGTGCGTTTTGTTTGTTTGTTTTTAATAATGTCAGGCGTATTGCAGATACCCTTAAAACATAATAAGGCACCTATCTTTGAAAATAATGGTCTAAGCAATATTAATTATGATGCCCCTATTTGTTCAGTAGCAATCATTAAATTATTATGGACTAAACAGCTTCTAATCAAATATACAGACTATTGTGTTCTCTTCCTTCCTTCCAGTGGAGAAAATGGACAGTGGACAGTCTGACTGGGAAGTGGGAGTGCCACACAACAGATATGTGAAAGTATATGGGGTATATGACACTGTATTTACTTAAAAATCCTCCCCAAACCCACCAAAATCCTGTCAAAGATTTTAGTTTCTCTCTATTCTGGTCCAAGTCAAGAATGACTTAGATAATAATTAAATTATCCATTAAGTTGGTTGAAAGCCTGTATCAAACTCGGGTACTGTGGTGGCAGTAGATAGTGTCTGTGGTTCAACCGTACCAATCTTAACAAAAACATGGAACTTTCTTACAGAACTTCAGAAATATCTTTATGTGACTTAGTAATTCTAGACTTCCTTTGTTGTCAGTGAAGTGTGTGCTCACTTGAAGGCAAAAGTGCAGGTCACTTGAATCTTTGAAGACATTTGCTAAGGACAAGGCAAACTGAGGTCTTATTTTTTTCTAGTGGCTAAAGGGGATCACTGGGGGAACTGCTTCAGAAGTAGACTAATCCACTGCAGGTACCTGTTTTTATCCCCACAAAGCCTTCAAATGCTGACACTAAGCGGTGTACAAGCAACTGGGCAAGCATCAAGAATGTCTTTTGGAGGATTAATATGTAGGAGTGGGGAGGCTGCTGGGAAGCTCCACACGACTTGTCATTTGCCTGGAGGATATGCCATCAGATGATAGATAGTACCTGACTTGTTCAAATACTTCCACTCTTACTGAAATACAACCAAATGACAAAATTCTGCAGATTAAACTTCTTCTGCATGCATTTTATATCTCGAATGTAAGCCTCTGCCAAGAGTATTACATATGAGACCATAACTGATGTAGTTTTGCATTCTCCTCACTGTCTTGGATGCTGGTTATATTTCTTTAGTTTGTTTCATTTTTCAACATCCCTTCCATTAAACATTTCAACAAAAAAAGTGAAATTACTCAGAGAGATGCCAAAAGCTGAAAATATGTTTTAGTTCAACTGCCTTTATTATTATTTTTTAGGTATATAATATTGATACAGAGTGAATATAAAATTGAAATAGAGTGAAAGGTGGAGATAAAGTTTACATTACTTTATCAGGGTCAGGTGATTAAAAGACAAGTAGATAAAACTTCCTCTTTTGTATTCCAGGTCTGTTTTGAATGAAACCTCTTTTTCCTATCAGTCCAACGAATATCAAATGCAGAAGAAATTAGTGCCGTATTCTCCTCTCCTCTCCTCTCCTCTCCTTTCCTCTCCTAACCTCTCCTCTCCTTTCCTCTCCTAACCTCTCCTCTCCTAACCTCTCCTCTCTCTCCGAACCTCTCCTCTCCGAACCTCTCCGAACCTCTCCTCTCCGAACCTCTCCGAACCTCTCCTCTCCGAACCTCTCCTCTCCGAACCTCTCCTCTCCCAGGACAATGTGATTCTCCTCCTAGCAACATTATTTCCCCTCCTTTCAGAGTATGGCATTGCTAAAATAACAGCAAATAAGAAAAAGTAATGGACACATTTTGGTTCTCTGCTTCTACATGGTTTCAGGGGAAATAGTTTGTGACAATCTCATTTTATGTCTAGACTGCATCATGCTCTTCAATAGCCAGCCTATGCTGAGGGGCCATTCTTCCTCCTGCCTTGTTCCTCACTCTATTTATTGCTAGTTCACTTGCACAGGGGGAAGAGTCACGGATGACAGAAATATTATTTTATGTGTCACGGTTTGTACCACAGGAAGCTGATTAGATGAAGTAAAATGGTATTATATTGTCCTATACCAGTGTGCTAGATAAGTGACAGATATATTAAGAAAAATAAAATTCAAATATTTATGGTTTTCCTAACTACTACCCGCAGCACACTGTACTGTTATTTACAATTTCATGCCAGAGATAATTTGCAGACTAACATGTCTCAGGGAACTCAGGGAACTGGATATTTATATTTGCTTAAGCCTGTGGGACTCCCACGTCACGAGGCTGCCAGTTTCCTTGTGCCAGTTTCCTTGTGCCAGTTTCCTTGTGTCAGGGCAATGCACGTGGCCGTTGTGGGGCACAGAGAAGGGAAGGAATCCCTCCTCACACAGGCATACTTCCACTTTGGTTCTGGCTTTGCTGCCGTGTGCTATCAGGCTAGATAAAAAGCAGACATAACATGCCTGGATAGTTGGTGTCAGAAATGTGCCAACCCCTTACCTATTCTCAGTCAGTAGTGAACAGCAACCACTGCCCCCAGCATCCCAGCCTGGTGTAGGCAGGTGACACCAAACCATGAGTGTTGCCTGAGCAGGCACCTGGTCTGGGCTGCCGTCCAGCACACCCCCTCACAGCTCAGGAGGATCCTCACTAAAGTCTATTGCAAACAAATTTGGGGTTTCAGGAATAAAGTGGCAATATGATTGTAAATTATGTTTTTAAAGGATCAGAGAAGTGGGACTTGAATGATTTTTTTATACTTGTTGTAACTTTCTGTGTATTTAATGGTAACTACAATAAAAATACAGTTTTGCTTTATCTTTATTTTTTATTTTTTATATCAAAGACCAACACAATCTTAGCATTCTCAGATTCAAATAGACTGTGGTACTGAACCACTGAAGAATGACCTCATGTGAAAGAAAAGAAATGGATCTAACCATGAACACAAAAATTTTTGGAAAAGAAAAGGACTTTTGGAAAGCAAAATCACTGCCAGCAAGTAAATGACTTCATATGAATCAGAGATTGACTTCAGTTCTCTGTCCCTCTCCCCACAGTTTTCCCCCTTTTCCATCTCAAAGGGCTACATGGAAAGTGTGCCTCACTGTTAAATGATCTGAGAAAGGCAGAAAAGGGGAAAGGACAAGATCATTTCACTTGTGTAGATGAGCAGACAGAAAAACAATAACAAGGCAATCAATTGAGCAAACAGAGGTTGTGGCAGTAACACAAATGATCCTCATTCTCAAAATCTGAGGCACAAATAAACTTGTAGGGGAGATATTAATCACAACATAATTCTTAGAGAATGACTTTTATTCATGCTTATAAAATACCAAAATACTAAACAAAATCACTAATCTTTGCTTCCGTGTCAGATTTGTAAATCTGATCAGACCCCTTTTTTCTCATTCAGTTATAATTTAAGATTAGATCTCCCACTGCTCTAAATCACCATGCTTCCAAGACATTTGTGGTACTTTGTTGATGTGCATTGCCTGAAATTTGAGTTCTTTGAAATGGTGGTGAAGATATGAAAATAAAGTATAAAGTAGAAAACCTATTCTATTCAAGCTATGAACACAGCCTGGGAAATGCAAACTTTCCTGTAGCTTGTGAAGATATCAGGAAAAAGTATCCAGCACATAAGAAAGCATATAAAAAATATAGTATATTCTTATTTGTAAAGGGCTATTTACAAGAAGGCACTCCAAGAGGTCATTTAGACTGTACTTTATTCTGGTTTAGCCTTTAGCTTCCGAATTGGAAGGACTTTCTCTTAAGAGCAACAATAACAACAACAAAATCTTCACATGTACCTCTTAGATTTGTTTTTTTTCAGTGGATATTTAATACACAGATCTGGTGAAATTAAAATCAGCTGATCACCTGATTCCTTTAGTGCAATCTGGAAACTGTACTGAATAGGGAATCTTCAAAAGAGCCTTTTGAGATTGAGTTTCTGGCATCCATATGTTTAAAAATTTAAAATTAAAAATTTAAATATGTTTTAAAATGATTTAAAAAATCATAGAACATTATAGATTGGAAGGGACCATATAGATCCTCTAGTTCCAGCCTTCCTGCCGTGGGCAGGGACACCTTCCCCTAAACCAGGTTGCTCCATGCCCCATCCAACTTCACTTTGAACACTTCTAGGGATGGAGCATCCACAGCTTTTCTGGGCAACTTGTGCCAGTACCTCAGCACCCTCTGAGTAAAGAATTTCCTCCTAACATCTACTCTAAAACTCTTTTCTACTGTGATCCATCTCCTCTGGGTAATGCCATGTTTAAGAAGAAGGAGCTAATGAGAAATACTGTAGTGTAGATTTTAGAGAAGTTTTGACAAGAAAGGATAGCAAGTGCAGCTGAAAGCTTGTTTTACATTTAAAAAATCACATTGGACTCTTGAGCTTTTTAACATCTTCTCCTTTCTAAAGGCATTTTATTCTGAAAAGCTGAACACACTCCCATTAGCAATATGTTCAGTCAACAGCATCTGGGGAAATATATTTGTTGTATTAAAAAACCCACATAAATATTCCCACGTTTGCTGTGTGGGATAACACATAGCAGCTGTATTGTAAAGCCTCATGCTTTGCAGAACACAGTCCATCAGAAGAGAAGTGTTTTGGTTCATCTGAGAGAGAGATGCCTATAAATCACCAGGTGGTAATAGGACTTGTCTGGAAAAGCTCTGCTCAGCAGCACAGGAATGAAGGCGCAGGGGAGAGTTCGGTGGGAGGGAATCTTCCCTGTGCACCTGTCACTCCTTCCCCGTGTCCCTACAGCCATATGCTCCCAATTTTAATTTCCTGTCCCAGGCAAGACAGCTTCCCTCTGTCTTCATTTAATCTGCCTTAAATGCCTTTGCCTCATTTAACCCACCTCTGCCTCAAACAGAAGAGGTCCCCATCTCTTTCCTACCACCCGTTTCCCTAAGCAGGCTGCTGAGATGCTTTATTTACTGGCACCCCATTCGAGGGCTGCCCATCTATTAATAGGTGTGATCTCATATCCCCAAAAATCCTTGCTGCTTTTCTGTCAGGGACATACAGTGCTCATCATGGGTGAGAATTGATGTCTCAGTGTTATAAAATGAATCCCTGATGAAGGTTCAGACCTTGGAGATTGTGAGAATCATAAGTGGATAGTGTGTGACACTGGATCTGATTGTATATCTGTCTTATATTAATGGAAGTGGGAAGCTGGTAAGAGGGCTGTGATTATTTTCTAGCTCAGCAAATGTAGGTACCTTCCAAACTCCACTGGGGTAATTCAACTACTTTGACAATTCCCAAAATTGCTGGAAAATTAAATTTTCTTGTAGATATCCTTTTTTTCTTCAGCTTCTGTTTGGCATAGAAAGGCAAAGTTGTTTTAAAAGATTTTTTTCCTCCAGGTAGAAGTTTAGAATCACAGAATTATTTGGTTTGGAAGGGACTGCAAGGATTATCTAGTTCCAACCCCTCTGGCATGGGCAGTGACACCTTTCACTAAAACATTTTGCTTTAAGCAACCTGGCCTTGTCTAGCAAATCAGTTCAATGGCATTTTCCCTTGCAGAATGTTTCATTTCCTCGTTTCTTAGAAAAATATTCTGATGTCCAGTCTGTCTGGTATTCTATCCATGACAAAGACCCAAATTTTGGCCCAAGAATCCTGATGTTGTAGTGTTTTTAAGATAGAACATTGAGGTTTGGTGTTTTAAAAGTACCAGTTTCCTGCAGTAACAGTACTAAGATTAATTCGATGTCTGCTTTGAGATACTGAAATTTAATTAAAACGGAGTAGGGGTGAGAGGATTGTACTGTCATAATTACTTTTATTTCTGTCCATTTTCTTTTTGGACAATATTTTTGTGTTTCAGGCATACTTTTGAGAAGTTACACTGTGGTTGTGAAATACTATATTTCCATGCAACCTCTGAGATTATTCCTTTTGATTTGACACAAACACTTGCAGGTAAGGCCCTGCATGGTGCAGCAATGAGGTACTAGAGACACTGTAAATAAGTAAGTGCAACAGGATATGGTATCACAGATCCTTTCATCCTGTTTCTTGCTTGCATTCTGGGCCCAAAGAAGATTTCTGTGAGTCTGATGAGTTGCAGGGGGCTTTGTATGCTCTGTTATTTGGAAGTGGCATTGCAGGATGATGTCTGCAGAGATCATCTGTGCATCAACAATGCATCAACAGTGTTGAGCCTGGAGTCAGGGTGGATCCCTTGCTGAGGAACACAAAGCAAAGCTGAATCTGCCTGCATCTCAAACTCCTCTAGGAGCAGAAAAAGGAAGAAGCAGTTTAAAGGTACTGTGGTTCCAGAGCTTTCATGTGAGAAGAGCCACTTGAGACAGATAAAGATTACAGCCAAGAGTATGATATCTGCTGGAGTGTGAAAAGCCTGGAATTAGAGAAGATAATTATTCAGCAAGCAGCACCCACAGCTAAGGGAAGGTTCCTACAGTGCCGTGCAGTGATGGCCCCCAACAGAGCCAGTGGGGAAAGAAAACCCTTGCCTGCTCTCCTCAACCTCTGGTGGAAACAAGGCTTCCTTTCCCCAGGTGGGTGAAAGGGGCAAGGATGGGAAGTTCGTTCTTTAGTTCTCTTGCCAGACATCAGAGTCACACTGACATGGCTTCTATCCCTTGGATCATTCAAGAAAGGCAAAGAGAAGAGAAAAATTATTTTCACTTCTTCCTCAGGCCTTTTATTTAGAAGTAGACTGTTAAAAATAGAACCAGGTTTTTAAGGTCTTTATCCCATCTGGTCTTGGGATAACAAGATTATACAGACATGCTGTATTGTATCTTGAGGAAAAACCAGAAAAAACCCTTGGAAAGATCAAGATTACAATATATAAAGATTGTAGACTTCTACTATAGTAATTTTTAAATTGAAAGTGTGCAAAAATTTGGTGACCTCTTTTGTATAGTGTTACAAAGCTTAGAGTATGGTTAGCATTCTGGGTAATGCACACAACCAAGTTAGTGAAGGGAAGTTAATCTGCACTAGATTACAATTATCCTTCCTTTAATCTGTATTGAAGATAACAAAAGTGTCTGGTGAGTCTGAAGACTTCAACAGGTCAAGGCCCCAAGGTCATCTCCACAATTCTTTTGTTTACTCAGTGTTAAGTACTGGGCAGGAGTCAGGGCAGCAAGATCCAGTAAAAGCACAACCAGACTATCCACACATCAAAGTTTACAATGTGAAGAGGTCACCTGTAAGAACCTGAACGAGACATGCGGGACTCCAGGCAGCTCTGTTTTGTAAAGGTCTCTTTATTGCATCTTGGGTCATGGGTGCAGAGCCAAACCTAAAAGCTGTCAGCATCAGCTCAAGGTATGCCTGGAGACCCCTTAGTTCTAAATACAGTGTATTATATACTTTACTGAATATCTTAATACGTAGCAACCAATCAGTACAAAACAGGATACTTTTACCATTAGCATATAGCCCACCACAGTCCTTAAATTTCTGTATTATGTTAGTAACTATCCAATCACAAGTGTTAGTATGTTACAGTTTAAGCTTAAAGTTGTTTTTCTGTTCTCCTGCAGTGGAAGATCTTTAAACTTGATAAAAGATATGTCTTATATTTGCCTAGGTTATTCCTGAGATATATTTACTTGGTAAAAAACATGTTCTGCTTGTAGTCTGACAAGCCTATTTTCTCAATTATCTACCTTATTTTCACCTTTGTCTTTTCAGTTATCCAGTAAACAGCTTAGTTCAACCTTTGCCCTCAAAACCATCTTTCTCTGTTCTATATATCAAAAGTTGCTCTCATTTCTATTTTACTTACAGGTTTTATATTCTTAAAGCCTTTTACCAAGCATTTATATCTGTAAGATTTTCCTGTTAAATTTTCATCTTCTCCAACAGTTACCATCACCCTCACATGTGTATTTCCTTCTCTAGTCCTCTGTGTTAAACGTGCTTCCAAGCTTGAAAGCACCAATACCTTATGGAGCTGCAGCCCAGCTCTTCTCAAGAGTCCTGCAGGCTGCTGCAGGTCTGGGTCTGCTGAGGTGTGCACTTCTGGGAATGGCTGTTCTCTGGAATGGCCACAACAGGAATGAAGTCTTTTTCTGAGGAATATTTTTCTCTAGCACATGCAGCAAAATCTTTGCTTGGTAATTAATATGCGTGCAAACACAGCACAGAAAATTGATCAGCTTCCTCCCAGGTCTGAGCAGAAGCCATCAGCACTGTTAGTGTTTCTGCAGTTGCTGTGAAGGTGCCCAGACCTCTTGGTTGTTGTGCACAAGTACCTCTAGATTTACCCGTTACAAACCTAGCTTTTCACTGCCTCCATGAATAACGGTTTTGGATGTCACCAAATATATTCTATATTCACAGGTGGAAATGGAAAAAGGACAGAACAATACTATTTTGTCCTCTACCTCCAAACCTCAAGAAAAAAACCTATTATTTACAGAAAAATAAGCTAGTAAAAAAGCAAGGGACATCATGTAAAGAAATTATTTTTCTTCCAGTTCACAATTCAGTCCTAATGTAGGCAGAAAATATGGACATGTTGTAAGCATTGTGTGACTGCTATGGGTAAGCTGAGGCACTTAGTTTAAATCTTCACTGACCTCAGAGCAAAACTGACCAGACCTGGCTATTAAAGATGGGCCCTTGTTTCCAGTTCAGGTTAGATGTTCTTGCATTTTAATCCTCAAGGACTTTGCACATACCTCAGGAGGTCTTTACAGGCATGGACACCACATGGAGGAGTGGATTTGCTGTTAGCTATTCTGCTGCTATTACTCATTGACATATGCTGCTTCACTTGTAGATGAGCAACAGCTTAATCTCAGTTTCACTTAGGGATAAGCTGCCTCTCAATTATCTTGTGGTAAACACAAAGAGTTACCACAACAGAGCTGACATGTGACAAGTCAATGCATTACTTTATGCAGTGCTATCTTATTCTTGTGCTCCTAGCGAAAATTATGTTCCTGCCATCTGTCATGTGTGGCTTCCCCTTTCCCTGACAAGGGACTTCACCTTCAGCAAAGACACCATTATTTAATGACATATTCTAAGGATATATGTTTTCTTCTGTAATAATGAGCTTTTCTTTTTGTGTGTTTACATGGTGCACCTCCCTCTGGAGTTGAGATGATTTATACATTGTCATAAAAAGGGGAGACTCTGGATCTGTTCTCTCAGTGGCAGAGCAAGCATCAGAGCAGTACTGATGCTGCTACTTGTGCCAAGTGTAAAAGCCAAAAGAAAAAAATAGTGGGAATTTAAGTGCAGCCATAGGTTACTCAGAAGACATTAGGCATTGGAAGAAAAAAATCTTAGCTGCAACTCCTTCATCACCAAATGATGAATGAAATTCTTTCAGATTTCAAGGTTAAAAAAAAAAGAGAGAAAAAATAAAAGGGAAGATTTTCACGGCAGTATGAAGTTAGCTGTCCTGCCTATCCCATTTGTTTTAGGAGAAAATATAAATACCTTACAGCAAATTATAAACAGTAGCCTACTGCAATAAAACATGAAGTAATTTGCAGTGACAAAGTAGAAGAAAAAATGTAGTGAACTAATAATTTAAGGAGAAAATGAGAATTTTGATATAAGACTATGTAAAGCATATTTCTATATGTGTGTTTAACATAGTTGTGGAGGCAATATCTCTTTTAATATCTGACAATAAACTGTATAGCTCATGAAGAACAGTGAATAATGAAGCAAAAAAATTCCAAAAGAACCTAAAACTTCCATCTCTCATTCTTTGCATTATGTATTCTTTTGAGGCAGGCCAAGAAATAAAAGATCTGTCTCAGAGAAGAAATTTAAGCATAAAAAGAGGAGTAAGAGCGCTAAACAGTGAAACCCTTAGGAGTGATAGTGCTTCACAGAAAGGAGACTGGGGACTAGTTGCAAGTATTTTTGAGGAAGGAGTGATGCTGATCTTGGAAGCATGAAGCTAACCATCTGGAGATAAAATAATACACATTTATGAAATGGGAAGGAAAAATCTCTGGGCCAGTAGTGCTAAAAGCAAAGAGGATGTGGATGCATTTGCAATGCAATATCACTTAGAAAGAAAAGGCTGGCGGAGCACTCAGCTGGGTGGGGGGAGGGGGGGTGTGAGGACATAGATCAGCTGCTAAGAGGCAGCAGCAGTCTGAACATGACCCTGCTGCTCCAGGCCTTGCCTGCTACACATGGTTAGAATGACTCCACAGGTAAGTGGGACTGATTTGTTGTAAATGTTTTAAAATATGAAAAATGATTCACTTTAACTAATGCAGAACAGAAGTATCAACTAGCAATTAATTGACAGCAAAGGAAATTGACAGCAATTGAAATCAGCAAAGGAAAGAGCTGATTATTATTTTATATTAACCAATCAAATATTTGTCTAGTGATGAGCAGAATAAATATTCTGATAATGTGGTGTTTTTGAAGGGAGAAAAGTAAATAAACCCCTGTGTGGGACATGGAAAAAGAGAAAACAAAGCAATAATAAAGAAATTGTATTGCAAAAGCAGTTGTTTAAAGCTCTGCTCAGTTAAGAATCTCTGTGTGAAAGGTGTTGAATGCTCAGGCTTTAAAAGCTAAAGCACTAGTTGGTGTCCTAGAACCCTTTGACTAGATACTGCTTTGAATCTCCTCTTTATAGTTTATTTAAACCTACCCACTTTAAGTTTAAAGCCATTATCCCTTTGCCTGTAAAAAGTACCTCTCCAGGTTTCTTGTAAACCCCTTTAGGGGGGAAAGCTAGCACACATTTGTCAGAAAAGCTCAATGGCATGTTCTATTTTCACAGTGTTTCAGAGTTGTATTTGTGGTCGGACAATGAAATGTAGCCCCCAGGAAACAGCTCTATCTCCCCTCTTTTGGAAAGGTCCTGTGCAGCTCGTGGGGACAGTGACAGTGGGGTCAGAGGTGAGGAGAGGGAGCAGGGCTGCCCCGCCGGCAGAGCCGAGCCGGCAGAAGGTTGGGGCGGCCTTTCTCTTAATTTCCAGTGACTGTCTAAGAGAAAAAGAAGTCGGAGGGTTCCACCTGCCGGCCAGACGATTAAGGCAATTTCTCCTGAAAAGGGATGGGGCAGGTTCCCATCCGCGGTTCTGTGTATTTGTCTGAGCGAGGCAGGGGGAGCGCAGCAGGTCTGACTGCTCTGCTGTCCGTACCCGTCAGCAATCAGAGCTGCATGCAAAGGGGATTTCATTACTGTAATGTTTTCTCCTGCAATGGTTTTCTCTTGAGGTTAAAAAGATAAGTATCAGAAGTTCCCAAATTTCCTAATTAGCTACAAACCTGAAAGCAATCAGCTCAGGTCTATTTAAACCCCACTGTCTTGTCTATTCTACTGGTGGTTGCTGAAATAAATAATATAGCTCTTAAGGAGTCATCTTCCTTGTGACTAATAGGGGCTGAGAGTTGTAGGTCATGGTGTTCATTACCTAATAGGAGGATTTTTTCTTGTGAGTCAGAGCTAACCTGATGCCCTAGAATGGAGCAATGAGACAGGGTTTATTAGTCAAGTGTCACAAACCCTGGAAACGTGTCACTTTTAGAAGCCGAAATTTGAGACACAAGTAATAAATTACTGATTTTCTGTCACCTTTCAACCACTACCCAAAGTACATAAACAGCAGGTTGAATTTTCTGCAGATCCCACCTGACTTGACTCATAATCTTGTCAACTGATACATCTTGAAAGTCCAATGAGAAACATTTTGCATCTTTATGATTTTTATTTCAAATCTTTAGCCTGGGACAGGTGCTGTTTTGAGTTCCTTCAAGCCCTACTGCAACACTGGCAAAACCACCTGCAGGAATTTGCCACCATGCTGGGCTCCTGGAATAAAGAGGAGCTGAGGACTTACCTATTAAAAACTTTATATACATATTAAGTGAACATAATATCTGTAACATGTAATATTGCAGTTAGTAACATTATTTCCACCGACTTTTCACCCATTTTTTTGTCTCCTGTGGGATATTGAATAGGATGTAAAGTAGAATATATCTGAAAACTTTGTACAGACTGCTAGAAAACAATTGATTTCCTTTTTCTCTCTAAAATGTACATTCTTACAGTACACCCTGCAGCAGAGCAAACCAGTAACACCAATCAGTGAGCATGTTTTGAAAAAAATCTAGTGCATGTCAGGAATATATAAAGCAGACACAGACAGTAAAAGAAAAAAGAAAAACTTCACTAATGTAGCCTGTTGAGCCTTCTGCTTCTATAATTCCATAACAGTACCAAAAGAAAAAACCAACAGAGCTGTATGGAATGCAAATCTCCAGAAGTCAAGGATGTTTGCAGTTAGAGTGTGTAAACAGTATCTAATTTTGTGGGGGAGCTGATTAGAAGCACCACTCGTCCTTGAAAGAGCCAGATAACATATTTAAAAATCAATCTGTAGCTGAATAAATGTACAATTGAAAAGGCTCAACAAATCCCCAGGATTAAGTAGATTCTTGTTATAGGTTAACCATGATGAAAAGGTAGCATTAGTCTTCTCTCATTACCCTCTTGGGACTCACTTTCTCTCCTCCTATATGTTAATCACATATTTGATGGGAGAGAGAGATACCACCTTGTGGAACTGGTTAAGCATTCCCTCTTGATTTCAAATTATTGTCTTAGAAAAATACTGCCCTTTTGCAGGATATCTGCAAAGACAGAAATATATTTCCTCTGTGTAGGCCTGTAGAAACGTGACTGACAACCATGCTCCTTAGAGTCAACAAGTGGCAACTCAGTGTGTGAAGGAAGGACCAGTCCAAAATGGAGATCTGGACCTCATAGCAGCTGGGGAGTTTGCAAGTTGTCTTCTTACTTTCCTACTTCTGCAGGAACAATTCACCAAATGAGAGAAGTCAGATTCTGCTTTTGTCTTTGCAGTCAGAAAAAAATATGAACCTTGAGATTATAAAGAGTGCAGAATGGAAAGCATCTCATGTGCTGTACTTACTGGTCAAATATGAAGCTTTAAATTAATTTTAAGGTAATCTTGGCTTTAAACCAGTAGGACCACCCTAATCTGTTTTTAGGTTGCTGCACGCCATGTACATATACTGTCTGCATTTCAAAGAGAAGGCATATGACACATAATGTGAATCACTATTTTTGACATGCTGTTGCACTATAAAATCATGTCAGGAGGATGGACATAATTACACCGGCTGCTGGTCTCCATACTGCTACTTTCTATAACACAAAAGTAATTGTGTTGCAGCTGACAGATAGGCCAGATCCAAACATCCTTCAACATGCTGTTTAAAGTGGAATAATGATATCCCATTTATTAGTCAGATTTAACATAGGCATAACAATGGCTGCCTAGATGCTGTCATCAAAATTTATTAATTCGTTCATCTTGCTTACATTTTGTTAGTAGAAATAAATATGGAGTGATTTTTCTTTTTCAAACACCTGGAGTTTTGCAGTCATCAGGAAAGGCTTAGTCACCACTCCTGCGAGCTGGAAGAAAAGCATATGAGAAAAACAGCAGAGCAAAATCTATATACAAAATTTTGTGTGCTGTGCAGATATTGTGCTTTGTTTTAGTTTGGATATATTTTTTTTTGTTAGTTTGTTTTTGGAGGAAGAGTATGGCAGTTTGTGCAATAAGGCTAAAGAAGAAAAGAGAACCAGCTGTGGTTGGTGGATGAATGCTTGAAGATGAAGCAAAATGAGACATGAGAAAGCAGCAGCCGCCCCTCCCAGGTGCTGCTGCTTCGCTAGAGGGAGATAGAGCAGCAGCTAAGAGTTTTGTTTCATCTGTTCTTAGCCCCTGGAAAGTTTTTTCTGTGAGAAGGCTCCTTGTTAATTTGCCTTCTAAATCCTTCCCTTCCCTTTCGCAAGCGCCCACAGCTGATAAAAGAGACCCAGCAGAGGCTCTTGCAGAAACGTTTGAGATTCAAAATATACAAAGTGCACTGCCACTACACATAGTATATGGACCTTTGTAATATGCTGGCACCGGGCCATATTATAGGATAATTTCTCCCTTATTCCTGCTAGGGAATACATGACTAGGCATTTATACTGTGCTTGTGAAAGGAGAAAGTTTCTCTTCAGGCCGGGCAGGGAGCTGGCATCTGCAGTTTGCCTTTCTTTGTGTTGTTTGCCAATGCCATCAATCTACATCCCCCTTAAAAAGAGCGAAAGGCAATCT
Source organism: Nicator chloris (assembly GCA_013400495.1). Lineage (NCBI taxonomy): Eukaryota > Metazoa > Chordata > Aves > Passeriformes > Pycnonotidae > Nicator > Nicator chloris. Next base: position 39,444 of record WAAE01011479.1, on the reverse strand, counting down.
GAGAATAGTGGAGTAGTACCTTAAATCAAAATAAACTCACAATGACAGATCAAGCTTGCAGCACAAACCCCACTTGTTCCAGCCCCAGGGCAGCAATAACGTCTTTAGACTACCCTGTCCGAAGTGGCCTGAGCAAAGAAGGACACATGGATTTGTGGCAGGGGGTCCTGTTTTCTGAATAAAACCCCTGTTCAGGGCATGAACTCGTAGAGGGGTTCAGCACAGATGGCCAAGACAAGTCATAGAATATGCTGAGCAAAGAACATGCTGAATAGGAAGAAACCCACAAGGATCATTGAATCCAACTCCTGGCCCTGTTTGTCACTCCAAGGGTCCCACCATGTGCCTGAGAGCATTGTCCAAAGGCTTCTTGAACTGTCAGTCTTGATGCTGTTACCACTTCCCTAGGAAGCTTGTTCCAGTGCCCAACCATACTCTGCATGAAGAACCTTTTGCAACCTAAACCTCTCCTGACACAGCTTCATGTCATTCCCTTGGGTCTTGTCACCACAGAGGGGAGATCAGTGCCTGCCCTTCCTCTTCCCCTTGTGAGGAAGCTGTAACTGCAATGAGGTCTCTCCTCAGTCTTCTCATCTCCAGGCTGAACAGGTCGAGTGACCTCAGGCACTACACACATGGCTTCCCCTCAACGTCCTTCATTGTATTTCTGTGCTTCCTTTGGGTGCTTTCTAACAGCTTTATATCTTTCCTGAATTGTGGCACCCAAAACTACACACAGGACTCGAGGTGAGGGTGCCCCAGTGTAAAGCAGAGAGGGACAGTCACTTCCCTCATCCTGCTGGTGAAGCTGTGCCTGATGCACCCGAGGACACAGTTGGCCCCTTTGGGGTTGGAATGGAAAATCTATTCCACTGTACATGGACGTGGAGGCAACGTCCCTCTGGAGAGTACTGTGGGCAAGTCTGGGCATTTCAAGGGAAGGAGCGATAGCCCTAAGGGTGAGGAGAGGGGGAAATAAGGGAGTAGAAGGGAAAAATGAAGGGCTGCAGAGTTGTCTTTGAGGGAGGAGGGAAATGAGGTGTCAGAATTGACTTACAAGGAAAATACCAATCAGGTGGATTACTGCAACCAGGAGCAACAAGAGATTTCTTTTTTTCTTTTTTTTTTTTTCTTTTTAAATTACAGAACAATCAGTATTTCATTCCATTTCAAAATGGAAAACTGTTCCTTTTTCATTAAAAATGTACGTTCCATAAAATATAGATCAGCAGCAGGCTCCTCTGGTGAACAGTGAATTACAGTCCTTCCAATTTGAACTAAATTATTTGTGTTGGTTTTACGATCCGAAATGCAAAGTCCTGTGCTCCAGTGCTTTTTTCCAATGATTTTAAGCAATTTTTAAATAATATTTGCAGCTTTTTAATGTCTGAACAAAGCAATACATTCAGGAATTACGAGAGGAAAAAGGGAAAGGAAACCAGAAGAGCACTACTTACAATGGAAAATAATAATAAAAAAGTTGCAAAGCACTCCTGTGTAGGAGAATGTGGAAAGGGAAGCAAGACTGAGTAATGGAACCTCAGAGTATAATCTCTTCACAATTTAAGTGCTTCATATTGAATCATTGGACTTGAATTTCAATCTACAGTTATAATTACAAGTCAGGTCTAGAATATGAAGGGACTTGCTCCTTGCAAAGTGCAGAAAATTTTTCCTAAGTATTGCCTTTTCAAACCCAGTTTCAGTTCAACACAGTCTTGTATTGAAACTCCACTAATCATATGTGACATCCAACATTAGTTGCAGCTATGAAGGAATGTTAGAAAAACATGAAGAAATGCATGTTTATTTATCACTGAACAACAGAATCAAGCCCAGCCTTAGCTTCATTTCAGATTTGAAATTAAAACACTTTTCCATATATTTGCTCAAAACCAAAACTAATAAACCTCTTGCGCTGTCCTGAGTTAAAAAAAGAAAGCTGGAGAGGGACTTTTTACAGGGATGTGTAATGATAGGATAAAGGGGAATGGCTTTAAACTGAAAGAGGACAGGTTTAAATTAGATATTAAGAAGAAATTCTTGGCTGTGAGGGTAGTGTGACACCAGAGGGGGTTGTCCAGAGAAGCTGTGGATGCCTCATCCCTGGAAGTGCTCAAGGCCAGCCAGGATGGAGCTCTGAGCAATGTGGTGTAGTGAAAGCTGTCCCTGTTCATGGCAGGGGAGTTTTAATTAAATGACCTTCAAGGTCCCTTCCAACCCAAACCATTCTATGACTCTGTGACTTCTAAGAAGTTATGCATCATACTTGCCATACTGAAAGAGTAATTTGTCCATATTTTTCGGCAAGAGTATTGCCCTAAAACCTCCCCAAACATCTATCAACTTATTTTATTTGAGATATCTTGAAAATTACCTCATTCTTCCGGGTACTGCATTGTTACATTCTCTATAGGTTCCTTCCGCAGATATTCAAAAATGTTGTAGAGCAAATATATATATATATTATACAGAATTATTCAGATAAATGCATTTATTCCTAAGGCCTGAAATGTGTCCTGCTGAACAACCCTCCTTTCACTGAAAATTGTTGAAACTACTTTGAACTTTAGAGCTGGTCACCAGTGCCTGAAGCAGCTCCCTCTGAAGTCAGTGTGGGTGACTCTTTTGATTTCAGGGAGAGATAGTTTTGCTCTTCAAAGTAAATTTTGCTGACAGATCCCTGAAGATATTAAGAACAACAAAATTTCTCTGAGGCTCTTCACACTGAATGTCACAGGTATCTAAGAACACACTTGTTTAATAATTTTGTTGTAAATTGCAAGTCAAATAATTATGCGGCCTCTAACACAGTTAAAACTTTTTTTTCCAAAATTTGAATCATTGACTCCATGATAATTAGTTTTATAAACATAATACTCTTATACCAGTTTTTCTAAACAGTAAACTTTCAATAGGCAAAATTGCTAGTCTGTCAACAAGTCTAATTATGGTTTAAATTTTGTCCAATTCACAGAGACATAAATTCTCTCTTTCAATATAACACTTTTTACATAGTACTCCTAAACGTTGCTGTGCAGACTTCTGTTGCTGTGTCTTTGAAATGCCTCTCATTTATACATTTAAACTATTTTTCAAGGTTTTAACACTTGGCTGTGTATATATTCACAGTGATGAAAACTTTCACCTCTAAGTCTCAGAGCCTTTTTTCCCCATCAATGTTTCATAGAAGTCTATATTGTTGTCCTTAATTTGAAGGAATGTAGAGGAAGGAACTTACGGAATCCAGATATTTACCCATATTCCTGCAATCCACAACAGGTACCTTGGTGATTCCAATTGGGAGGTATTCCAGGAGAAGACACAGAGACAGAAATTCCAAGTGGTTGCTCCCTGCCAGCACATTGCAATTCACTAGGATAGAAAAGGTTTGATACTTCTGACAATGGGGAAGGGAAACTTTTACCATTTTTCCTATCTTTCCAATGGTGAAAAAAGAGCTGCTGCACACCAGCAGCATGTGCAGTAATGAGACACAGGACAAGGGGTTTGTAATGGGCAGTCTATGAATCCTCTTCCTGTGATGGCTGGAAAGATATGTAATTGGTACATCACTGCGACAGAAAATTCTCCTTACTCTCCTTAAGCATCTTTAAGTGGTAGCAAGCCCAGTAAGAGCAGCCACAGGCCTTTTGCTGACTCTGCCTTGCCCTGCCAGGCCCCTGCCCTGTCCTGCCAGGCTTGTCACCATCTGGCTGTGAGTCTGCTGTGTGAACCAGAGCCTGGCACCAGCAGTCCTTGTGTTTGATGTGGGATTTCAGCGTGGAATAACAGCTAAGGGCTTCAAAGTCGGGGCAAAGGTTGTATGTGGAGGGTGCACAGCTCTGAACTGCTCCATGGCAGACAGTCACTGGCTGCTGGAGAAGAGCAGCCTCGAGGGCTGAGAAGAAATTGCTGTGCATCAAAAGATGGAAAAATAACAAAGAGGAGAAGCAATGGGAAAGCACGCAAACATCCAGACTGATCAGCCAGGTGCTGTCTCTGCCACAGCCTGGAAAATAACACCCTATGGTGTCACCCTGTGTTTTGCCTGGAGTGGAGGCCTAAGCATCCAGAAATATAAGTGTCTAGCAAGAGCCCCAGATCCTGAATTTGGGGAGAAGGGTGGGATCACCATCTGCTCAGTATGTCACTGAACTTTCAGGATCCACATGCTACAGAGCAAGTGGGTGGGGAGGTTTGAGGATCTGCCCAAATTATAGATATATAAAGGATTAGCATAAAATACTTTCAGATCTAGAGGTAGGGTCAGGACTTTGTTACTCACCACCACTGCTTAAGCACTTATGGAGACTAAGTGGCAGGTGCACGACAGTCTATTAAAACAAAATTCCCTATTTATAATACCTATACAAATTGTCCTGTCAAGATTTTAGTGATGGAAAATTGAGACTGCGGTATGAGCAAATGTGAAAAAAAGCGAAATTTATGACTAAAAAGCAATTGGGTAAAGAAAAAATGAAGGACAGAACAGCTATGATCAAAAGATCTAAACAGATTACGAGACAAAAAACTGAGTCCAGGATATGCAACTACTCTATGTATGTTAACTTGTATGCTTATGTATACTTCAAATCCCTTCACATTATAAACACTTGCTAGAATGGATGTGGGTATTCTTTGAAAAAATTAAATGTAGGTTGGGAATCTGGAGCATGCAAAAAAGATCCAGGCTAAATAGTCTGAAATCCAGATGCTGAAGGATCAGGTCCCAGCACATGCTTCCCATAGTGTTGGCCCAAAGCTTCACACCTAACTTTGTTTGCTTCTTGGGAAGGAAATCAGGCTGGAATGTTATGGGGAGAGAAATCTAGTGATCTACTTAATACCAGAACAGAATAGCTGTACCCTTCTGTTCAGAGCCTGTGTAGCCTAAATCCTTAGGGAGAGCTATACTCAGCTATATTTATACATTTATATCCTCAGTTTTTGGGTCTCAGTTTTAAGATACTTGTCTAAAGAGATAGAACAGGTTCATACGATGGTTCAAAATTAAGCCACACTCTACACCCATCTCCTGCACATTCTTTAACTGCCTCTTGGTTTTTGTGAATAATTTTACCAAACTTTTGGCCTGTCTCAATGCCAACACTTGCATAGCACTGACATCCTTCAGTAATTGAACCATACCCCTCTTGGTGAAGTAAAGCATCAGGTCTGTTGGCGTAAAAAAATAAAAATAAATTGCTGCTGCTGTGAAACCCAGCAGAGACATCTGCAATAGCAGATACCCTGACAGCGAAGATATTTGGAAAATCAAAGGTGCATGAGCCAAAATGCACAGCAGCATCTTTAGCAAATAAATGTGTGCGGAAGTCAATGGGAGCAGCAGGAGAGCAGCACCTCTGGGAAAAAGAAAAAAAAAAAGAATTTTCCATATGTTTTGAATTGGAGGCAAGTACATAAAAGAGCGGAATGTGAATCTTCCTAACGCTTATAGAATACAGAAAGAGGGGTGCTTACTAATTATCTTTTAAATTGGCTAATATGTCACCTGATGAGTATGTACCTCTGCTGGGCCATCTGGGAGTTTAGTAGCTGCATGAGGCATTAGGTTACATTACAAAACATGCAGGAATTCATTATCTGGGGCAATTCTCTTTCAGCCATTTAGCTATTCTCCCTACTTGAAGCCAATGAGTTTACTTTGCCATGAAATGTACTCTGTATTCAGTCCCTAAAATAAGTACTAATTAGCTAAAGATAACAGTCAAATAAACCACTTTAATTGGGAAACAGAAATTGGCAGTTAAACATAAAAGTGTGTATGTAAATATGCTGATTATCTTTAGAGTTTGATAAAACATCTGTTTTCTCTGTAGAGTGCAGGTATTTCTTCCCAAACCATGAGAACACTGCTATTATCTCAATGTCTTAATTATATAAATTAAAAAGAAGTCCAAAATAATAAACCTGACACCATGGTTTTTTTACTATCTAAGAGATGCTGGACTGCATTTACCTTAATACACTCCTTTAAGTACCTGTAGTTTAAAAATGAAAAACATTGTATCCTTTCATTCCTTCTTCATGTTGTGAATGAAAAGTAAATGTTTTCGAAGAGCAAATTAAAAAGGGTGAGAAACATCGACCTGAATTTATTGTAAGTCTTCATACTTAGTTTCTTGATTTGAACTCTGTTTTGTATCTTATGCATTTCAAATACTGATGCACTAGTTGAAACAGAGATTTGTTATCACATTAAGTTGCAAATTTCAGAATTATTCAAACAAACAAGGCAAAAAATTTTGTGTCAAATTCTTCAGGACAATATATATGTCTTTCTGCCATGTCCCAGTTGTGGGACCATTCCCTAATAGAAAAACATTGTATCAGAACATTTTCAGCCACCTTCACTCTCCCATCTTACAAGGTCATTCACTGGAAAGCAACAAGGTCATAGAGCAATTATCCTCTCTAGACATCTTGGTTTTATTACCTTTAGCGCGGTTGTTACTGAATGCTCATCTGCATTCTGTTACAGAATTAACATATTACTGTAGATGACATCTATTTTGGACGGGTCTTAATCTTGTGGAGACTGATTTTTGATGTTCTTGAGCATGCATTAAATTTTAATTTGCCCAGAACTGTCACAGCTAAATAGGTTTGCAGGACTGAAGTCATTCACAAAGCTAGTGGCCCTGAATTTTTGCAAAAACTACATGGGATCAGCACAGAGCCTTTAGGCTTCCTGATGGGGAAAAAAAAAAAAGCTTATTGTATTTGTCAAAATATGAATTTTGTTTAATTGGTTGTTTTGAAAGGGGCAATCCAAAGCAAATAGTGAGGCAAATGATGTAAAGTCATCACTGAAATGTTATCTTAAAATGCAGCAAAAAACTTGTTTGGAAAAGTACCATGGGATATGGCCCTGGAGAGAAGAGAGATCCAGGAGAGCTGATTGATTTTCAAGAATCACTTCCTCAATTTCTAAGCATGTTCCATCCTGACACAAAAGAAGTCAAGTAATGGTGGCAAGAGGTCTGTTAGATGAACAAGGAGATCCTGATGGAACTTAGGCATAAACCCTAAATGTGCAGAAAGTAGAAGCAGGAATGAAAAAAACCCAGGAGAGATGTAGAACCACTGTCTAAATGGGGTGGGGGCTTTCCCTGGTTATGCCAGCTCTGAGTTGGCCATGAGACCAAACACTGAGGAGGTGGAATGTTCCAAGTGCCCTTGGGTTGAGGTTTGGAAAGCCAAAGCCTATCTGAGGCTGAACATGTCTGTGAAAAGCAACAAAAAGGGCTCCTACAAGTTTATCATGTATCAGGTTACAGTCAGAGATTTTTATTTTTGCATATTCCTAATACAAGGAAATGGTCAGTTATCATTAATGAAAGAACATTTACTTGACCTTCTTTTTCTCTCCCTTTATTTCCTCTCTTTAGCTTCTTCCTTTTTTTATGCTTAACAGCCAAGTCACATGCCTAATTTGAGAGAACAGACATTTATACCAGTTTTCTCCTGGGCAAGGAAGGCAGCAGACTTTAACCCAGTCTTCCTCCATTCTGCAGTGTCACCTGCCAGCAGAGGCCATTGTATGGCAGAGCCAGGGGAAAAAGGGCCTTTCCATCAATTCTGTGTCCAAATATCAGCAGGTGACAAGGTGTATTGAACACTTAAAATTGATTGCATGCTTCTTAAAGACCTCTGTATGTAGGTCACTATAAACTTGAACCTTTGGTCAGAGGACCAAATACATGTGCTCTAATTTGTAATTAAAAATCTGTAGATTAACAGGAAAGTTTCTACTTCCCTAGCAGTGTGCTTACCTCAATGCTGTGGTGTCCTTATTGAATTAATATACAAGCTTTTATTTCCAAGTTCCTTTAACCTATTTTTATTTGCCTTATTCCGAAAAATAGCAACCCCCCTGCTAGTTTAAACACAGGGCAAGAATGGCAGCAGGAAGACAGCACAGAAACAGGTGCAGGAAATTATGCACTTGTTAATAATAACCATAATAGTAAAAGACACTGTGCCTGCACCAGCTTTCACAGAAGCTACAGTCCTTGGTCTACTTATTCACAATTGTCCCAAGAAAAATATCCATTAGAAACTGCAAAGCACTGATTATGAAATGCCTTGAGACATTTATGCTGGAATACCAATTTTCTAAGAGGTTAAAAATACTTGGAAAGCCTCATGTCCTGCAGTGTGTGTTCTGTCTTAAGGAACCACTGCTGGAATGAATGCAGCTGTATTTTCGACTGGGTAAACTGTGTTGCATAGACTTGCACCATTATCTGGGATCTACACTCCTGTTTCCAATTATGGGTCTTTGTTTTTCTCATTCCAGTGAGGGAAATGCCTTCCCAACATCAATGTCACAACAAGAGTTGACTGAAAAGTTCCAAAATATGGGCTCCAAAAAAAAAAAAAAAGAAAAAATAAAGAGGAATAGATTAAAAATGAATCTTCTGTTTTTGAGTCAGCTGGAGAACTGATGAAAACAATAGTGAGATAATGCTTTAGTAGTCTGGACATCAATGACTAGGTAAGATACAACAGATATACATTTTTCACAGCCATCAACAGACTTACTGATCCTTTTGGTTTCTGGAGAAGGTATGAGGAAACATTTGATTGCAGCAGCAGGGCCCCTGCAGTCTGCAGCCTTAATCAAGAGAGAGGCCAGCAATATGTTATTGCTAGAACTAATGTGAGTGCAAAATTCTTACTGGCAGAATTAATCAGACTACCAACAGATTTATCAACTCCATCTGCTACCTATTCCTATTTCAAATCATAGCACCTCTCCACCAAGACACTTCCAGCTTTCTGCAGGCAAAGACAAATGCAACAAGAAGAAACTCTCTGTAATGCTGGAGGACTTGATGAGACAGCTCTGAGCATTCTTGCCCAAAGTGTGGTCACCTCACACATGTGAAAGCCCTCCCAGAGATAAAAGCCAAGCAACAGAGTGACTCTGAAACCTAATTATTATTGCTAGCAAAAGCTCCTCATGCAGCTGTGCCAAAATACATCATCAGCACAATGTGGCTGGGTGTATATTGGCTGTGGTGTGGTGTATGTACAGCCACAGGGTGAAGGGGTGCATATAATTTTCATAATTTTTTGGCAAATGGCAAAAATGCTTACTGAAGAGGAGGACTTTAAGGCTCTCATCAGCCTGCTGATGTTTGAACCCTCCTTTGTCATGGATGTCCGCAGGCTTTGGAGCAGGTTTCAAGAGCATGGAGAGGAGCAACCCTTCTGCCAAGACTGACCAGCTGGGCAGCTGTGAACCCCTCCCTTTCCTGAGTGGAAAACCTCATGAAGAGCTGTCTTTAATAGGTCTCAGCTCTTACTTGTGCCCAGGACCCTTCAGCAGCAGGTGTTGTGTATGGACAAAGCATGGAGCCTATTAGTGATCTCAGGGCCATGGGCACAGCATGAGCATTCACACTTACATTTTAGAGCAGACATCCAGAGAAGATCATGAAGGACAGAGCTGGCAGGGCAGACCTGTGTGCCCCAAACTGGCAAGAGAGTTTGATTTTCTTCATTGTATGGTGGAGTGTTTATGTGTGTTGAAAGCTTGCTTTCCCCCTCACCCTCCAGTTAGATGCATTTTCCTTGATGTCTGAATTGATTTTTGGTCCCAGAAAGGTGAAGGGGTCTATTAAGCAGAAGTGTGCTGGCTGCAGGGCAGTGTGTTCTGGGGAACTGCAGGCACAGCATGGCAATTCATTTCATTGCTACTCTGTTGTTTTGTCATGAAAGCAAAGCCTAATTGAAGATAGTCAGTAATGAATAAAACTCTCTGTAATTTCCAGCTGTGGCCATGTAATCAGCGTTCATCTGCATGAAAAGGACTTTCTGTGCCCATATTTCATTTTGATGTGCATCTGTGCCTGTGTTTTGCCCTTCTGATTGGGTTGACAGTTTTCATCTTTATTAGTTCTGCCTTTCACTTCTCTCTTCCTATTTGTGTTAGAAAACAGAAACAAAATCCCAGAAAGCCCCCAATAGTTTATATTATCTAATAGTTTATTAGAGTGTTTCTCTGAACTTGGTCATTCAAATTAATTAAATTTTGTTTGGTTTTGCTTACTGTTTTCCAAATCAATTTGTTGTAGTACTTCAGAATTTTTCTATGGTGTTATTTTTGGTCACTCTCTCGCTCCACAGCACCACTGTGCCACTGCAACACACTTTTTAATTAGTTTCACCACAGTCATCAGCTTTGTGATTATCTCTGCATCTTGAACACCTGGTCCGACTTTAGAAATGACTTGCCATCTGGTCAAATACTGGGTAATTATAACAATTTAATGGCAGGATAAAATAGTGTTGGTTAAGAGACTTGATTGTTCCCTCCATTCCTTCCCCTCATGCAGTTTGGTTGCATTACTTCAAATTAAATTAAAATCCCATCATCAAGTTATCGCTCTTGGGTGGGTTTTTTTATCCCTCATTCACAACACTCATAAACATCTCCTGGAGTTAGTTTTAGACTCTCCAGACATTATGTCTCTAAGAAGAGTGCAAATTACTGCTTTTGATTCACTGATATGATACTTATTCTATAACTTGCCTTGCATATCAATACATGAAGCAATAAATGGGTCTTGTCTGGAAACTTAATGCTTAGACAACTGCAGGGGAGCCATTTGTCAGGAACACACAAATGGAATCTCACAAATGTTATACAAAATGGTGTGGGTTTTTTCTGTAGAAGTAGTTTAATACCACTGTATGCTACTCTTGGCAGCTGATGTGCATCACCAGATTATAAATAAGCTGATTGTTGTGAAAAAGTCAGTGGATCAAATAACGAACTTGATGCAGACTTGCCATTTTATGATTGGCTTGTTGTATGACACTTGGGTGAACGAGGATTTATTTTAAAATTTGGTATTGGCTGAGAAAGTTATTTGGGAAGCAACTTCTCCAGTGTTTTTAGTATACTAATAGAAGCTGGTTTGGAAAAGTAAATAGATGTGGTTCATATGACTTTCTTTCACATTATGCAAAGGAAAAAACACTAGGTTTTTTTACATTTCATTCCTCTCAGTATGTTGAAATACTTTTTAGTTTGCTGAAGTATATTGTTACAATTATTCAGATTTCATGATGATAATGATGCTAACAAAAGCAATAATGAAGTATCTTTCCACTGAGAAATGAATGAGAAGAAGAACTCTTTTGTAACTTTTTTCAGGTAATACTGGCAAGAAAAAAAAGCCTATTTTCTTTTCTAGAGATTCTTTCTTGTAGAAGTAACAAAGAGTATTGGTCTGATTTTTCAACCAGGTCCCTGGGAAATTAAATACTTTTGTCATGTAATACTTCCTCCTAGCAAACACCAAGTTTAGTCTGTAACAGCACCACGTCTATGAAACAAAGAAAACATTATCGAAGATGGAGAATGGAAGGGGACATGGAATTAAATCTGGAAAGCCAATGATAATCAACAATATTGTCCATGTATCAAATAAATATCCCCCTATTATATCCAACGCATGTAGGATGTGACAGGGCAGCCTGAAACGTCATCCTTATCCACTGGAGAGGAGACTGCCCTGCCCACATCCCACTCTACTCTAACTGCACAGCACAAGCTCTTCTGATCTCAGGCATGTTTGCTCCAGGTCCTGGATGTGCCCCTCTCTTTGTCAAAGACACATTTTTATTCAAATTCTTAAAACCTATAGCAGTTAGGCCAAAGTACCCACCAGACAGGAAACACCCATATGAGACCTGGTGCATGCAAGTGCTGGTGAGAGAACATCAGCCTCTCCATGAGTCTAATTCACATTTCCCTGCTCACCAGCAGGTGACAAACTAGCACTCTCCAGAGCTTTAGCAATTCTAGTTGTGAAAATAAAAGCCCTTGAAAGCATGAAAGAACCAACTGGTAACAAAAACAAAAACCCCAAAAAAGAAAGGGAAAAAAAGACCAAGTATACATGTAGATCATGAGTACAACCTTGACTTTTCATGAAAAGAAAATTACTTTTGTGATAAATTATATAATCAATCAAAATCCAAAGCATTGTTTAATCAGAAAATTCAGAGAAGCAGAGGTTTTGGCTAAAGCCTTTTCCTCAGGACCTCACCACTGCTACCAATTCCCCTAGGGAAATTTAGATCTTAAGTCTGCAATCAGTTCCCCCAGGTTAAGGTCTTGCATGGTACCATGCTGGTGTCTGATTGCAGAACTGGGGTCATGGCAATGACACTCTGGTCCCACGTTCCTCATGTTACAATCCCAAATGACAAATGTCTAAATCTTCACCTGCTAATTGACTTACATTATCTAGAAAGTGTGAGGAACAAAACCCTAAGGTTGAAGCAAAGTAATTTTTGTTGGATTGTATGAACATGTAGTAGCAAGACTTTTTTTTAGTTTTTAAATTATACATTTCCTTCATAAGTAAAACACTCTCTGCTGCAAAATAATAAAAGATGGGAAACAGTTTGTCTCATTTGTGTGTGTGACATTTGTCTCATTTGTGTGTGATACTTTAGTTACAGCATGAAGCAGCAGTGAGTTCTTTCCACTGTCATTGCATGTTTTCAGGTGGCATGAGGGATGTGCTGCAGGATGGAGCAATACTCCCTTCCACGCACATTCACCTTGCCCCGCAGTCTCCCAGGTCTACTTTCTCCTCACTTGTGTCTCAGCTAGTGTGGTTGTGCTAGCTAAAAAGCACATCTGAGCAGACAGCCAGCTCTGGATTAAAATTCTCCAAACCCAGAGCAGGTCCTTACTCTGGTGCCCTGTCCTTGTTCTTGCTGAAGGGTGAGAGAGGGTGAGGGCAGAGAGCAGGGAGAGAGGAAGGGGCTCCCTTTGGTTGCTCAGCTGAAGGAGCTCCTGGACATGTGCCCTGGTTTGTGTCAGAACACACAGCCACCAGGGAGCATTCAGAAGTCACTTGTCTCTCCATCTTGGCTAGGCATGCCTCGGCTCTGTGACTATGCAGGGACCTTTACTGAAGTTCCACGGAGGTGGCTCTCACAAGCAAATAGTTTCCCTGCTCACATCAACTCACCAGGACACCTTTAGTATACAAAGGGAATGAAAATTTAGACTTCTAGGTATAAAAGCAAAGGTCCCACTTACTGCAACAGGGGCCAGATGTCACTTGGGGATAGAATAAAAATACTAAAGGGAGGCTGATTTGTCTCAAAGTGAAATAAATTGAGGGTATGAACCAGGAGAACAAAGGTGGTCTTAGTGCTAAAGAAAGTAACTTCTGTAATGAAACTTAGAGAAATACAGAGAACAACTTCTGTTATTAACCCCATTGAAACTCCAATCCCATCAATGTGTGTGTGTGTGTGAGTAAACTTATTTGCCATGTCTTTCATTTTATTTTTAGTAGCTATATCTTACTGTTCCAAGCTCACAAATATGAAGCCACTAAATCTAATTTCAGCTAAAATAAAAGGTGATATAGGTTGTGAGCTTCATAGGGTTGATCACATTGTTTCTTGTGAAACATGAGGCATTCCTAGCAGAGGACAGTTTAAGACCAGTTGGTTGATCTACACATATATCACCAAGAACTAAGGAAATTTGCAAAACTGCAGGCAGTCCAAACTAGTAAAATAAGCCATATTTAAAAGATCAGCTTGTGATTTCAACATGGTGCCTTGACATCATTAAAAGTGTTTTGGCTGATTTTGACTGCAACAAATAGGAGACACAGAAAACATAAACCCCAGACTTTATTCTGTATTTCCTTCCCCGTAGGTGTTGAAACAAATGTCAACAGAGAGGACTGACCTGACTGTACTCTTTTAATTTTTCGTAATGAAAGCATGATGGAAAAGAGAGAAATAAAAATGTGGGGGAGGGAGCTGAGTTGTGTGGATGAGGCTCTGGAGGTAATACTGAGATAGCAGCAGACAAAAGGCAAAATACCCCTTCTGCCCTTGGCTGCAGCAAGTCAATCCCTGGGGGAACTTGCACATGAAGTACTGAAGAGAGCACCGTGTTCATGCAATCCCTTGCATAAGTTACTTCTCTTTAAGAGTCATCATTTTAGAGAATGGATCAAACTAATTTTATTCTCTCTCCTTTGCTCCTCTCCTAATATACTTTTTTTTTCTCAATTTGCCAATATGTTGGCAGGTTGGTCCAGGCTTCAAACCGGGTGCTCAGGACCTCAAGGTGAGAGGATGAGGCAAGTGAACTCAAAGAATAAATTAATTACTTCAAAGACAGTAGCAGATTCAAAGCTCCAGGTGAAGTCAAACCACTCCTGGAAGAAAGACAGAGGGACAGTGTCAGTGTACTTTATTCCACGTGTCTCTGGAAAACAAAGAAATAATCAATCACAGAAATAAAACCTCCCAGCTATCATTCTTACAGACTAGTGTTGTATATAGCCTTAGCCAAGCTCCAGGGAAATGCTGTTAATCTTGATGTTCTCCTGGTGCAGACTCAATAACTATATGAGTGAATACAAAGGAAGACTTTCTTGGAAATCAAATGTTATCCTCAAACACAGTGCTGCTTTTTTTTTTTTTTTTTTTTTTTTTGTGCAGGTACATGACTGTTTTCAGCACAGATTCTATTAGTGATCTATCTAGCCTGATATTATTTCTCAGAAAATGGTGAATATTCCCAATAAATGGGCAAAAATTCCTTGTTAACATTTTGTGATAACCTATTAATTACCCTTCACTAGTATTAGTCCTATGCCTCAAAATGGGAGGATTTATGGTTTTCTAGTGAAATTTCTAACTGCCATAGCAGTGCCACTAGATAATATTGTTGCACAGATTCTTGATATTTTTAGTGAAAATTAAATAATTCAGAAAATGCTGCATGATTACAAATTTTATGGTGAAATGATACACAACAGATGACATATTCTGTCTGTCCTGCTATCTGTGTCTATAGGAAATTCTCCAATCTGAACAGCTTCTCAGAGACCAGGATTTGCCAGCTAGATGGAGACTCCTACAACAAGTTTTCTTTCCTGTGGCTTGTTTTGTGAAATTCACGTATGAATACAAACAGACTGTACCTTGTACTCCATGCCACTGACTTTTTTCTTGCTAAGTCAATGTATTGTCCCCAGATTTTACCATTTTTTTGACCAGATGAAGACCATGTCAGAAGCATCTGAGAAAATGGTGTCTCAATGAGGGTCTGAGTGAGTATCAGCACTCTTCTAGGGGCACCTAACTCCAGTTGCTCAAAAATGTGCTTCATTGCCTTGAACCAATAATTAGTATAATAGCATCACTACTAAAGTGATGCTGGTGAAGGCCTGGAGGCCACACCAGTCACATACCTTAGCTGGAATCGTTGCAAGCCTCCCTTTGCCGCCTGCATTCCTTCCTTCCTTCCTTCGCCTGAGTGCGAGAGCCTGCCCACACCGCCCGCGGTGTCTGAGCGAGCTGTTTCTTGCCCTGCTGCTCACAGCCCTGGCCAGACAGGCTCTGTTGTCGCTGTCAGAAGCCACCAGGACCCTCAGCTCGCTGGACTGCTGAGTGACAGCCTCTTGCTGCCGCAGTCGTCCCACCTACAGCTGGCCAGAGCCCCGCCGACTCCGGCAAGCGTGTTTCCGTGGAACAATGCTGTCTTTGTTGGGTATTAAGAGCATTTGAGCAGCTGCACTTCCATAGGAATATAGCCCACAAATAAAGCTTTGCCTGTATTTAGGCCCAAACAGAATCCCTCCTTCACACCCAATTTCAAGGGCTAAAGATTGAACACAGTAGTTACATTTCATATACAGGCAAGATGTCTGGAACCCTTATAAAAACATAATTATTTTTATATTCTGTAGATGTAGAACCACAGGCTTATTATGCCAAAGTGATGCCAAATCAGAGACTAACACATACACCTGATTATGACGCAATAATGTTTTTTTTGCTAAAAAATATTTGTGTTATATATGGTATTTCCATCATGTCTACAATAGCACCAGTGATCAATTATAAATCTTACTTGCCTCAAAGCTGTAAAGCTCACTTGCCTCACTTGTCAAGTGGTTTATTATGGAAAGGTCCCTAAAGACCATCAATGACATGTTTTTCCACATTAAATGGAAAATTGATCTAGTGGCTAAAGAAGCTAATGTTGAGATGTTTTCTGCACCAGGAATCTTGAATTTCCAGCTTGCTACAGTTTGAAAAGGAATCTAGTGCACTTTATAATGTAACTAAAGTAATCTCTAGTAAAATATTGCAAAGAGGTAGTTTTTCCAAGCAAACAGAAGCTGAAATAGTTTCTGAATGGACAACACCACATAGGGTGTTTTGCTGAAGCAACAGAGAGCAGCCCTCTGGGACAGTCTGTGAGCTTTCCCTGCACCTCAGCAGAGGGGTCTATATGAGACAGCAGAGCTAAGGAAGCAGCCAAGCCTGCAGAGACTCTGGGAAGTGCAGTGTCCTGAATGAGCACCTGGAGCCCAGTTCTGGCCCAGACACTGCACCTCCCAGAGACTGGCTGCCCTAGGAATTTGCAAAAGAGCACAGAGGGGATGTCGTCTGATAGCTAACTGCACAAAAACATTTCTGGTAGAGCAATCACCTCAGCCTTCCGCTGTATTTTAGATAAACTTGTTCTCCTGGATGAACTGGGATATTTGAACAAACAATTGATGAACACGTGTGAAGGCTTTGCTGCTTTGGCTGGCTTAGCATTAATCAGGTGGAACCAAAGCAGCAAAGGGTAGGCAGATTGTAGACTGACCTGATCCTGACTTCATCACAACTGGTCTGGTATGTGCTGCCTTTTGGCCTCAGTCTTTCAACTAATAAATGCAAATAGGCTTTACTGTCATCAGTATATTGACAGTACAAGGTATTAAAGTCTGCAGAGAGCAGAGCAGGCTCAATAACATCAATTCTGTCATTGGTCATATGGGAAATTTAAAACTTCCTCTACCACAATGTAGCAAACTGAAATAAACTTTAAAATATTTGCATGGCCAATTGAAAACCCAGGAATCTCCAAACTTTGCCAAAAATCCAGCAGTCATCCATGCATATTCAGGAGTCCAGCTTCCTGCTTCAGTTAATCATTCAGCTCCAGAGGATATGACAAAAAAATGGGTGGGATATTACAGGCAAAGCTTCTCAGATTTTACTTATTTATTACTATACACATACGCATAGACTGAAATAGGAATTCAAGAGGAGTAAGGTATGTTCCCATTGTTTTCTTCCTTTAGTAAAAAATGCTTATATATCCACATTTGATTGGACAGGATGACATATCAGGGTATGCAGGTCCCCTTCAAGCAGTGGCAGGGGTGTCGCAGGGAGGCCCTTGGCACAATGCACAAATATGGACTTTGTTTGTGTCTGTTCTTACTGCATATTTGCTGTTCATTCCTTTGTGTCCCACACCTGTCAGCTGTGACACCACACAGCAATCCTGTTGCAGCCAAAGTGGTATCTTCTGAGTGCTGCTTTGAAATAAGGATGTCCCAAGACCTCAGTCCTGGCGGATCACTTGTTTAGGATGGCCCTGAACACATTACTGATATCCCCCATTTGCCATTGTCCTGGAAGAAGTCTTATTTTCCTGGTGAGCATCTGAGCAAGGAGCTGGCCATTAGCAGCTTCCAGATGAGTGTTTAAAACCTCCCTGAACAGCAGTGCTTCCTCCTCATTCAGGAAGGAGCACTGATGTCCCCTGTAAGTACCATCCAGAGAGGGCAGTGTACATACAGAAACACAGAGTGCAAAATATGCTTGAGAGTTAACCAACTACCATATCATGCTTGTGGGGCTTATTCTTCTTTCCTCAAAGCAAAATTCAGAGAAGCCACTAAGCCCATCCCATGTGGCCTTTGAAAGAGTTATGCCCCTTTCTTCAGTGAGAAAACCTCTGAAGCAATGTGAAGTAAACAGGGACAGTCAAACACCTTCACTGAGAGCCGCCTTTTCTGGAGGAGGCACCAGAAGGGGCAAATATAAACTCAAAGGAAAGTCCCAGACAGCTCAGAAATCACCACTGACACGTTGGTATGACGTGTCTCCTGTGCAGTGAATTCTACATTTGTAAAGGAGATACCAAAACAGCAAGTAGAGAAAATGAATGGGGAAATTTAATTTGGTAGTATTTCACTTCCACTTAGGAGGCTTGCGGATTACTACACTGAGCTCACAAAAAACTGGGTAAGGAATCAAGGAGGACGAGAGTTGGACTTCAGTGTCAAGTGGAGCTGTTCATTTATTTCTCTCTGTATCGCTCTGCCTCCTAAGATATTACATGAACAGGCTAAAGGTTTAGATTTTGAAAAAAAGGATCCACATGATGCAAATATGGCACCTTTTTTGTCTGAATGAGATTGCCAAAGGCTGTAGATGGTCTGGGCAGATTGTGCAAAAGAGAAGAATATTCATACTAGGGGCTGTGAAGCCACACTCTATCCAAACCCTGCAAATCAGATGCTGTCAAAAAGCAAGTGGGAAGTTTTCTCCCTCCTTTTCCATGTTAAGAGGTCCACAGCAGATTATTTGATAATAGCTGTTTTGATAGGATAAATGCTTTCTGCGTGAAAAAGTGACACTTCTCCAAAGTGTGTACAGCCATGCATTATCATGGTAAGTTACTTTTTCAAGTAATTGCTCTCTTTGTAAGAGGTAATTCTATGTGTTTTTAATAGATTTACTTGAAACTATTAAAAAAAAGCAACTGTGTTAATTTTAAATAAAGCAACTTCTGTGGCTTATGAAGTTTTATTACTTTCTTTGATATGTAGATTTGTATTAGCTAAGCATGAAATAAAAGACCATGGTGGCTGTACACGAGAGATAAGTAGGAGCATTCACATATTCATGCTTCAGCTCTCTTTTTGGGGTAGGTTTTGTATTTACATTACTATGGAAGCTGTCTTAAGGGTGAGATTGTCACCTGCGTTTTTAGGCACAGCAAGAGAAGCATGTTAAAGGATTACTTTACTTCTGCTAATTTCTTTCTTAGCTATGCTTTTTAGGCAAACAGCATAGCAAAAACCTCTTTTCAAAGTAGATAGTTTTAAGAGAGAAAATGTGAGGCTTTGCAGGACGTTCCCTTACTTACAACAGTTTTATCTTTCGATTTTGGAAATACCTATACCTGAGTTCTTGTTAACTCCTGTCTTGGGTTTTAACTGTTCTCCCCGGCATCTCTATCACAGCCTATGACAACTCCTCAGCTCAGTCCATTTCTTGAAAGTATTTTACACAAAAGGGCATGGTAACATTTTAGGCAATATACATCAAATAAACATACATATATATGTTAATAGGACCTGAGCATGAAACATCCTTTGGTCCTTGCAACTACCCCAAATTAATTTATATTTTGTGTGCCTAATCAGAATACACAGTGACAGCTGTGACATTTTACAACCACTTGGTTTAAGAGTAACTAAACATGCAATACTTAGGGCAATGAAGAGTGAAAGCCCTAGTTTTAACTTCATTCAGCCAGTACTTTAGATCCAAGCAATCAATTTCCCAGCCTATGCAGTCAACTTTGTTCTCATACATTAGCAGAACAGAGTAGCATAGGAATGCATAAGTAAAAAAAAAAAAATCTATTTTTCCTTGAATTTTAAACAAAGACACCTCAAGTTTTGTCCTTCAAATCTCATTGATTATAATAACTGAGAAGACCCTAAAATTGAAGATGCTGATTCTTAAATGTTCTTACACCCAAAATGCTGTGTAAATGTCCTCTTCCGCTTCCTTTGATTTTTTTCCTCAAGAAAAATCCCAGAAAAATTGAAAACTTAAATGAAGCATTTGAAAATTTTACTGACCCAATATGGGAACTTATTCTAATAACCCTATTAGCATGCTCTTAAATGGCCTTGGATGTAAGGAGCTGTAATCTTTATGCATTCTATTCAGGTGTTCTCTCCTTTTCTTCCATTAAACTGCATTTACAGAGGATCAAGAAATACCACAGAAAACATTTTAATTAAGTTCCAATATTATACCCTCCTGAAAGCAGACCTGGTCCTAATTTTTAGAAATGCCACAGAAATCTACCTTATAGCCACAACATATTTTTTAACCTATATATCTAAGGAACCCAAACTAAATCCACTTACTGCTCTAAACACAAAGTCTTATGTAATGTCCTGCAGAAGAGAGACAGCCTATAGAAAAGAGGATATACCTAAATGACAACTGAAGCCACCCAAAATAATGTTGCTCTGTTGCAGCAGCCCATTTCTTTTATGCTTCACCCTAGCTTTACAGGAAATGAAAGGATATTTTAAACAACATCAAAACCCCCCCAAATCAAACCAGCAAACACACACAACCACTCTGCATCTTTTTATAACCAAAAAATGAGCAAGCTGAGCTGGAAGTTTGCTGCCATTTCTTGGCTACAACTCATCATTGAAATACAAGAGTAACTTGTGTAAATACTGAGGCAGACTTACACACCATGAAAGTGCAGGTCTTTTTTCATTAAATCATCTGACACCATGACTGAACCCCAGTGAATCTAAATGTGCTTTCCAAATTGTTTGGAAACAGGGACTAAGAAATTTGGCTACTCACACAAAAAGCCTTTGTGGCAGAAAAGATGTGAAGCAATGTGGGGCAGACTTGCTATGTGGAGGAGGAAAGTTCATTAAAGGTTTGAGGGCTGATAAATGAGACAAGCAAAAGGATGTGTAAATATGAGAGAGATATGGATGTTCCTCTAAAGAATGAGATTTTGAGAGAGGAGAAAGCTGGAGCATCAGATACATTTTAAAAATATCATTTTAAGACCTTTTAAAAAAAACCCTGTCTAAATCTTTTTTTGTCACTAAGCTCTGAGGAGCAGATCAGATGTCTCATATCTGAACACTTATTCCAGATAGCAGAAACAGTAAAATTTAATGAAAATGTCTTATTAAAAATGTCTCACATGGCAAACTATAAAATTAAGAATGCATTGTATTTATCTGAGTATAACATACTTAGATTAAGCTATTTAACAGCATCTTGTGAGATAAGCATATTTTAGGAGCCTGAATTTTTTTGTAATTACTTGCATGCACACTGGTTCTCCTCTAATGAAAATAGGAAATATAATGAGCATGGATGAATACATTGCTACCAGCATGGGAATAAAAAGCCAATTTACCTTTGTTGGAATGCACATCTAATAGGTTAAAATAATTATTGTGTTATTTTCCCAGTGTTGCATGTGCTGCTTTAAGTATTTCCCCTGCTCTTGTGCTACCATTTATGCAGAGTGCTGACACTACCCTTCCATCTCATGTCTGTGAAACAAATCATCTTTGCCCAGACTGACTTGTTGTTATGTTATCCTGAAGCTTTAGCTGACAGCTCACTGCTATTCAACATCTGAATATTCTGAAAGACTAATATTCTGCCAGTTCCAGACGTGACTTGCTCCAGTGCCTGATGTCTCATGTGCTGCTTCACTAGAGCCATGGCAGCAGAAATGTCTGTCTGTGTGTGCCTATGAACAGCCAGTGGCTCATTAGTTTGATTAAGCAAATGATCACCTCATTTCTTGTGGGAAAGTTGCATTTGACCAAATCCTTGTTTTGGGCCCAGCTTTGCTCCCTGAGGAAAAGGTCACATAACCTTTGTGTGCTTATTGCCACGTTCCCTTTTCAGTGAGCCTGGATAACTCATTGGGACAGTGTATTTCGCTCACATGCATCTCAAAACACCAAATCTCAGAACCATATCAAATCACATGGCAAAATATGTGCTAGAAATGCCCAAGACTAGGACAGCAGTGAAGCTTACATTTCATGATTCAAGTTCAGTACCAGACATGCTGCGCTGAAGCAACACAATATTATGGAATTCATCACAAATTTGTATGCATATAAAAAGGCAATAGCTTTTTGCCATGTTGCTGTGAGAGAGTATGATAGAATTATTTGAAACAAATACTTGAAGTCCCAGTAAAGAAGCTGTGTAGTGACCTCTGTAACAGCTTATGTCACTATAGAATGTTAAATATAATATTTATAAATATTTTAAAGAGGCAACTTTACTGCGTACTCCCTCACTGTAACTTATGGGAATAATGACTTTCCTCATTGCAATAATACATAATATCATTGCTTTTGTACTTCACATAAGGACATATTAGGCAGGAGCCATAGGATGGATCTATTCACTGCCAGAGTTTGCTGTGCTCACTTGGTAGAAAGGGACACAATCGCATATAGTTACTCTGGGACAAATGCAAAGATGGTGCTCCATGGCAGGAGGCAGAGAGGAGGGAGGACAGGCAGGGAGCAGGAGAGGGTAACCCCTCTGGAGATCCAAAAGTTTCACCAGACTCATGCTGGTTTTGCCCTCAAGGTTGAAATTCACAGCAGAGCACTGAAGTTTGCTGTAGTGCTGGGTCCCCAGGTCCTGCAGCAACTGACCTCACTGGAGGCAGCAGAGGAGCATTGCTTGCTTTCAAACATAAATATATTGCAGGTGTCATTCCTGCTGAAGGAAAGAGTAATAGCTGATAAGAAAGCCATTCCAATCCTTCTCAAGGCACGAGTGTGCACAGCCCACTGCATCCTGCAACATCTTCAAGCAGCCATCGGGAAGCAAACAAAGCTTGGAACTTGCCAAGACTGGTCAGTCATTGTTTTTAGCTAAACTTTGACATGACTGGAGCCTATAGAGAGCTTTTCAGTGAATTACTGCTAATGGCATTTATTACCAGTGTTAATGGTAATTTATCCACTGTTAATCAAAGCAGCCGGTTAAGAACTTCTCAATCATTCTGAATTCTCACTTTGCCAGGTGACTAAAATATGTTATGCTTCCATTAGTCACAAAGCCTCAGCAAACAGCTTGTAAATTTAGACAGAGCCTGGGATCTTGAAAAGTTACACCCTGCTTGTGTCTAATGTATCATCACTCTTTATATTTGTGCCAAGTCCTGGGCTTTCCCACTGATAAAGATTTAAAATACATAGTCATAAAATGTTCTCCTGGAGTGGGCCATCAGATTACCAGTAGAAAATTGCAGGAGAAGGGAATACAGGTGACCTCGTCCTTGCTAAGTAACAGCTGTGTTAATTACCCAATACAGCCTCACCCTGATGAGTCACAGCTACATCCAATAAAGGTAAGTGTAATAAAAGGGAGGGGGTTAGCTGGTGAGAGGGGTCATTATGGAGGATTATGAATGTAAGGACCATGAAGAAGAAGGAGCCTGGGCAGAGAGAATCACTGCTGTGAGGTCAGTCTGAGTCTGTAGTTAAGAGCCTGTTGTTGGAACCGGCAGTCACAGTCTAGCTGGGTAAAAGCCTGCATTCAGAGTCTGCAAACCAATACCTGCAGTCAGAGTTTAGCAGGAAATAACCAGCAGTCAGAGGCTGCAAGGGAAACCTACAGTAGGAGCTTGCTGCAGCCAGAGTCAGTGAATAGTTGGAGTCAGGATGGTTGAGCTGTAAAGAGGAATGAACCAGGACCCTTTTCATGCTGTGATAAACAAGAAGTCAGTGTCTCGACCCTTTTCTACCCTCTAACAAGCAGAAAAGCCTATTCTGCTTAGTGGAGATATTAGTGGTACCTTCATTACAGGAGAAAGTAGATATTCCTATCTCCAAGGTTGGTAGGTTTTGCTTGGGTCATTTAACTTGCTGCCTGTAGGACTTATTGACATTCTCACCCATGCCTGTGCTCACTGAACTGCAGGACATATTTGTGGATATGGTGGTATTGGAGCCTTTTTCAGGACATGTGAATAGGTTGTCATCAAGGGAAGGGTCTGATTCCCCACCTCCCCTGGGGAAGATCCGGTTCTCTCAATTGAGCAGAAACAGTAAAAACATCCTTCTGTGTGTCAAGCTATAATATCAGTGCTAATTAGTCTTTGCTGAAAAATGGAGGAGAAGGGAGGGTAACACTGAAAAGCAAAATAATCTCAAGTTAGAACCTCTTCATGTTGTCAGAAAGGGCAGTCTAGCTAGGGATGCATTTGTATTAGGGATGCCCAAAGGGAGGGACAAAGAGGACAGGGGTGCCTTTGTTAACATACCAACCAGTTCTTTATTAATTCATGCCAGAAGCAGAGTCTGTGCTCCCTCCACAAAGTTCTTGTAACAAAAAGCATTTTAGAAGCTAAATGTTTTCTGGAAATCAATTTAAGATGGCCACTCTGCTTAATCAGCATGAAATTCTGTTCTGCATCAGATTACTAAAGCATACCATTACCCCCAAGGGCTTAAAATTCCTCTAGTTTCATATCAGTCATTTTGCCATGAGCACCGCAATTCCCATAACATGATCCAGGTCTTGGAAATAAGGATAGGAACACTTAAAGTATCAACATTAACTTGTCTGACACAGGCTACACTGATAAAATATATATTTCCAGATGTTTGGCTTCAGAGCATTATTCAAACTGACATATTGTAAAGATTTATCTTTATCCAGCCTGTATGATACAACCTGGTCAGACACAACAAAAAATGAAATATTTTCTCCTTAAATGAAAAGTGGAAGATTGTTGAAACCTACAAGTGGCGGTCTGTCCAATTTTAATAGTTTACCCACCCCCTGGCTGATTAGCCAGAAGTGTGTCAGAGGGGAGGGAGGTGACTGGACATGGAGCACCCCTGGATGCCAGTGCCCATGGCCTTGGAAGGACTCAGAGGAGGCCAGCCAAGTGAGGTGCTGTTCCCAAACCTATGTGGGATACAGTACTTTCCTCTCACAGGTTTTTTTAATCTTTAAACTGCAAGGATTTTTGTTCAAAAGGGAACAAAACCAAAACATGCATTTCTTCCAAAAAATGAAGTTATTCTCAGCTCAAGTCTAAACATATAAATTCCTGCTCTGCCTGTCTGTAGGCAGGTAAGAATTAATGTGTTTGAATAGCTGAAATGGTCTCAGGATATGTGTGAGTGCAGGGTTATAGGGAGATGTAATAACTTTGGTTAGATCAGTGAACCAGGCTGGGCAATATAAATACATTTTGGGCACAATCCTTTCCACAGATATGAAATGCAAGTGCATCTAAGACTCTGCCTAATAAACCACTTATATTTTTTTGTCTAAAAAAAGCTATTTCCTTATAGCTTTGTGTCCTTCCATGAAATATTTGTGGATGCCTTTGGTAAGAAGAAATGCTAAAATGGTGCTTGTGTATATCTGGGATCAGATCCTGGATAACTTCCCAAAAAAGAAATTGATAGAGTACTCTGTTCTGAATTTGCATGCTGTGGCATTGAAGTATTTCCTTTCAAGAGCTTAAATGTGAATTTAAGGAACTGCTAGTGATACTTGATGTTCTGCTTCAGGGTTACAGTGGTTTTACACTGGCCTGACTTGGTTTTGGCATATCCTTGAACATCTTGATACATGCTGGAAAGGCCTCTTGGCCTGCCCCTGTTAGTGTCTCTCCTGACCCCATGAGAGCAGGTCATGTACTGTTGTACAGTCTGGGGGGTCCTTGACCCACTGGGAAGCCTGAGAAATGTTCTGGGGATGCAGAGGTTGAGGTGTTCCGCTACCCTGGTTTGTAAATTCCTGCAAATCCCCAGGGAAGGAATGCTTTGCTGTCAGCCAAAATTGCTCTTAATTTAAGCCAAGTTAAGGTAGAATGGTGGGGGAGAGTGTAGAAAGGGTGGATTTATTTAAGCAAAATTGACAACACCACTGCCAATGTTTATAAAAGACATAGGTCAAGAAATAAAAACTTACTCTACTTAATTTAAATCAAGGGGTTTTTCTCACCTCTCTGCTTTTTGATTTGCTGTAGACATTCCTAGATCTACCTGCTTAGAGGTCTTGTCTCTGCATTTTTCTGTCTCAGATTGCATTCACCACAGAGAAAAGTACTTCCTGATAGGACAATTCTGCTTTCCTAGCTAATCCTACTTTCGGATTCCACCAAATTAATCTTTTTTCTTCAGAGTACATCTCCCTTCTTTTGCAAAAGATGTAGTCTTGCTGCTCGCTTTTTAATTAAAATAAACAATGTTGTTTTATAGTCAGTCTGCTAAACCAGGTGTTATCTTCTTTCCGTGATTTTAATTGACCCTTTTGTGACACTGTTATCAATGTTATTAATGACCAAAGCAGAAGTTTCAGGTGAAAGTTAGGGATCTACCAGAGTTAGATAGGTAGCCAGGATAGTGACAAACGTAAGTGGCAGTAGAAGGGAACTCATATTGAAAGGAAACAAAACAATCTGGATGAAAAGTGTTATTATTTGTTTTTTAATTTGCTGTCTAAATAGGAAAAAGTATGTTTTGAGAGAAGAGGAAAACATTGGCCCCATGAGGAGAGGCAATATAAAAACAGATAATTAGAAGGAACTGCATGTATCAGGGTTTGAAAACAGTCTGTGAGTCAGTGCTGTCTCCGCATTTTACGTCTTATGCAGTTTTGGTCATTCCTGTCACTAAAAGGTAAAACTATAGTCCAGATGGAGTAATGAAGTGATTACTGACATGAAAGATTTCTATGTGATATTAGGGAGAAAGCTAGAAACTCATATTTTTAATACTTTTGTTCAAAAAAGGGAATATTTTAACAGATACTGCTTATGAAAAGTTTTTTTCTTCCTGGCTAGCTACTGTTATGATTAGTCTAGAGAGGAAATGTATAAGGTGATATTAAACTGTCATCTAAAATGAATGGGAAGATATGTGTTGGATGCTGAAGATAAAATGAAAAAAAAATCAATTGAAAAAGAAACATTTGAAAACTAACATTTAAAACCAGAGTACATAATTCAGTTCTGTAACCCCAAGACAAATATCACTCAAGAGAAACACTTTGCAGAAGGTTAAAAAGGATTAGGCTCAGATAGGGGATCAAGATGAATATCATTCAGTTATGCCTGTTAAAATCAAATTTATAAGGAAAAAAAGCCATTTGTAGGCAAATAGCTCCCTGAAGTGAAAAAGAAACTTCCCTTTAGTTGTATCACAATACAATAGCTCATTATAGGTGGCTTTCACCTTTGTTTAAAGCCCTTGCCCTCAGCTGCTGGCAGGCGCAGGATATTGGTCAGTAATGGCTGGTTGCTGAGGGCAGGATGGAGGGGACCTGTTCACAGAGGTTTTTTGCCCTTTTTCCTTCCATGCACTTTTTTCACCTTTTACTCCTCCCACAGCTTTCATTTAATGTCCTCACTTTTTCTACTTTCTATTTCTTCTGCCTTTAACCTGTTTCTCCCAGTCTCACTCCAGGTAGTTGGACCCCTCTCAGCAATTCTTGTCCCTACAACCTTCTCATGCTGTGTATGTGTCCTATTCACAGAATCATAAAATGGTTGTGTTGAAAGGTACATTAATGACCATCTAGTTCCAACCTTCCTGCTACATGCAGAGACACCTCCCACTAGACCAGGTTGCTCAAAGCCCCATCCAACCTGGTCTTGAACACTTCTAAGGTGTTAAACCTTGTGAATGGATGTGGGCTTCAAACAGGGGTTGGGACTGATTTCTGATCAAAGTGGCCCATGACATCTCCTCCAGGGCTGTGATCTCTGTGCTAAGATCTTCTGGTTTTGAGACACTGGACCCATCACCGAGTCTATTCTAGACTGGTTCCTGTGTGCATTGGTTTTGCACAGCCTGGTTTTTGGTAGCGGGGGGGCCACAAAAATGACTCCTGTGAGGAGCTGCTGGAAGCTTCCACCATGTCCAGCATAGCAAATCTCTGATGGCTTTGAGGATGGACATGCTGCTGGCCAAGGCTGGGCCAATAAGACAGGTNCCACAGCCCGTGGGGATCCACGGGGGCTGCAGAGATCCACCCACAGCCCGTGGGGATCCACAGGGATGCAGAGATCCAGACACAGCCCTTGAGGGAGGTGTCCATGTAGGTGCAGGTGAATGCCTGGAGGAGGCTGTGATCCAGAGGGAGACCCAGTGGAGAGAGGGGCCCTGCTCCCAGGCTGGAGCAGCCTGTCCTTGGAGGACTGACCCTGTGGAAGAGTGACCCACGCTGCAGCAGTTTTGGGAGGACTGTGTGCCTGTGGTAGGGACTCACGTTGCAGCAGGTGTGGCAGGGCTGCTGCTCATGAGAGTGGACCTGCACCAGAGAAGTTCACGGAGAACTGTCTCATGTGGGAGGGACCCCACAGTCTCACAGGGGAAGGACTCCTATCCCCGAGCAATGGAAGAAAATCTCAGTGATGAACTGAGCCAAATACCCCCATGCTTTGTCTTCCTGTGTTGTCAGTGGGAAGGAGGGGTGTGCTGGGGGAGAAAGGTGCTTTAAGGGCTTTTTTTATTTCTCATTTTCCTCCTCGAATTCTATTAGTAATAAATTCACTGCAACTTAAGTTGAGCCTGTTTTGCCCTTGAAATATTTTCTCCTGGTCCTTATCTCAATGTGTGAAACCTTTGTTGATCTTTTTTTCTCTCCTCTGCCCAGCTGTGGCAGAGGAAAGAAAAAAATGCTGCCAATTCTGCATGGTGAAAAGCTCCTTCCTAATGATTTGGTAATATTGAGCAAGCTTGACTCAGAGCACTGAATAAAAGATATTAAGATCTTTGCTGTAGTTGGATAAATAGATCAATAGATTGATTTTAGAAAAGTCCACCGTTGCCTGGCATAATTATTTTGCCGTTTTGAGACATTGGTATGTGCATCATGTGAATGCTGAAAAGGAAATTAATCCAGTCAACACATTTTCTCTCGTTGGTTTTTTTTTGGTTTTTTTTTTTTTTTTTTTCTGGCCATCTTCCATGTACATGCAGGCACAACTAAGTAAAAATGTCCAAGCAGCTAGATGTCAGGAAGACTTTCTCTTGCTGTTCAACTATACAAAGCAAAGCGACACAGAGCCCTCAGGCAGGTGCAAAGGAGAGCCCCTTTATTGCAAAAAAACAGGCCTTTTAAGCAGTTTGCCCATATCAGTTACATTCCATTCAAGTATAACATATATAATATATGTAATATAGATATATAAATATAATTGAACCAACCACCACAAACCACAATGTGAGCATGCAATGGTTATATAGCAATATATATATTGCTTTTCTACCTCCAATTCAGCTGAGTCACTTTCCCATAGCCCTTTCCTGCTTAGCCAAATTAGCAGACCTGAGCCATGATTTTACATGGGTAACAAGGCCCTTATTTTATAAGGCTTTATCTATATGCAACGTTCAACTTCTACTCTTAGAGAAAATTAGGACATTATGACTCTTCCATTTTCAGTTCGTATGGATCAAATGGATCCTCATCCATCATCATCCCCACAGAAAGTGTGAAAAAACTACTTAGATGATCACTACATTCACTGCGTCCTGGTGTTTATAAGGTGGCTCAGTTGATGATGATGACAAACTGTGTTGTCTTTTTGTGATCTGCCACTTAGTGGCCCAATAAAATTTCAGAAATATGTAGTCTCTTTCAAACAGAAGTTCCCTTTATGTTAATTTCATTTCCTTGATATTCAGCTTGAAAGCAAAATCACAATTTTATTGTCATTTCCTCCCCAAAGGCAAAACCTGTGAAGATTCAGCAGAAGAGAGAGACTTGAGACAATACTCTCCTCTTTTTCTGATGACTTAGCTCATGCCATGGCTGCAGTAACTTGCAGTGCATAGGAAGGAATGTTGGAGATGACAAGCCTCTCACTGGTGTGTTATCAACTCTCTTTCACAGAATACAGTGGCCATGGATCTGTGAGAGGAACAGATGCCAGCCATTATACTAAGAGAGCCGTATGACTCCACCTCTGAAGATTTATCTATCTTCAGCCCCAGTGTTATGGCACGATCAGTCCTGATCCGCAGCTGAACTGGGCTGGAAGCAGTGAGCACTGGCTCTGGTGCCACCCTGCTGTGCTTGAGAGTGTGATGGTTCAGAGTGCACCACTGCTTGAATGTTGTCATCAATTTCTTTCCCCTGTGGCTTCTGGCACAACTGACAAGTATGAATGTGGCTGGAATAACGAGAAGGTTTTAAAAGACCACCAAAAATGGAGAGTGCACTACTAAACAGAAATCTTACTGCAGATATTAACCAGTATTCGTCCTTTTGATGTCATTAGGAGCAGGTTTGCCTACAGGCTATTTTTGCTTGAGGGCTTGGTAGGTTTTTGTTGTTTTGTTTTTTGTTTTTTTTCTATTCAAAACAAACGGAAGGAGAGGAGAGATGTAGGCAAAATTAATTCCTTCTGCCTTCAAAGCAGAAATGCTTCTTCTTTCAAAATCTGTGCAATTACTTGATAGTGTTAAAGTATAGTGATGTGGAGATGTATAGACAGTATCATACGCAGCACATTCCATGCTGTAAACAGCCCTAAACAACAATTAGACAGAGGCATGCAACCATTTTTCTTTTTGGTCCCAAAGAGCCAATTTACAACAGGAGGATTTCTTCATCCAAATAGTCCAAGACTACAAATTATTGGCATAAATTTACTTTGTCCAGACTTGACAGGTTTTAAAGATTAAATTAAATCCAGGCAGTTTCCAGACAGGTAAGGTAGATTCCTCACCCACAAGAGTTACAATCAAAGGATGGACAGATGGACAAAAAGCTAGGGAGGGGAAACCAGGAGACATGAAGTTCACCACAAATTCAAAAGGTGAATTCAGGAATTGCTTTTAACCAATCATTTCCTAAACATATCAGAGTGATGTTCATTGTCTTAACAGCTTTTTTTTGCCTGCCTTCCTTCTCCTCTTTTCCTTGATTTTTGTCGGCATCTGTTTCCTTTTCTTTGTCTGGTGCATAGCTTATCCTCTATGTGTGCAAGTGTAGGTGTTTAAGACAACAGTTCAACCTTGAAAGGAATTCCTCCGTACAATCACTGACTGCCTAAGAAGGATTTTGCTCCTACCCAATAATTGTCGTTCACCTGTGACCTCTCTTTGGTAAACTCTTCATTGTCTCATTATTACTTAAAAAAGTGGTGCTTGGAATAAGAATGTGTTCCATTAAGCAGGCAAGTCTAAGCAAGTGTCTAACACCAGTGTCTATGAAGTTCATCAGAGGAATGCAGATTGATTTTCTTTAAATAGACCAGACAAAGGGTAGAGCATTAGGCTTGTCTAAACAATATGCAAGTCAGCATGGGGCTATGTGTTTTCAAGGAGAGCAAAAATGGATTCATTCCAAAAGCAGAATATTGCACCAAGAATAGCCTCTGTATAGGAATTTAGTCTGAAACTTTTAAAGGCACATTTTCCATGGGTTGAAGAGAAAATATTCCCATCTTTAATGAGCAGATACTCCTACTTTTAAAATTACAGCATTAACACCTGAATGCAGTTTATTTTTATCAGTGTACCTGAGGCTTTTACAATAGTGCCAAATGATTACTCACAAAGGGGTGTAAAGGGACCTGAGTCGAAGAAAACTAATTTTGGTCCCTAGAACTAGACTATTAATATGTTTTAGTGCTCAAATACTTGTTCATGGCATCATAGAATCACAAAATCATGCTGAGTTGGAAAGGACCCTTGAGGATCATTGAGTCTGAAACCTGGTCCTTCACAAGAGATCCCAAGAATCACACCCTGTGCCTGAGAGCATTGTCCAAATGCTTCTTGAACTCAGGCAGGCTTGGTGTTGTGATCACTTCCCTAGAGACCCTGTTCCCATGCAATAACCACCCTCTGGGGGAAAAAAATCTTTTCCTAATATCCCACCTAAACCTTTCTGACTCAGTTTCATGCTGTTTCCTTGAGTCTTGTCATTGGTCACGAGAGTGAAGAGATGAGTGCCTGCCCCTCTACCTCCCCTTGTGAGGACATTGAAGACAACAATGAGGTATCTCCTCAGTCTCCTCTTTTCCAGGCTGAAGGAATCAGATGTTAAACACCTAGCACAATTTTCAGGAAGCTGAAATTTGTCTAAGACAGCAGACTTTAGGTTCCTACCTGCTGAAGGAGGCAAAGACCAGAATCCCTGTGGTCCAGAAAGTCCTGCCCCCTGTCCCAAACAATTTTACATCAGAGCAGCATCCAGCAAAATGAAATTTCATATTGCATAGGAAGATATTCATAGTTTAATCAAACAATCCTAACCATAATTGACAAGATTCCCTGATCTGCCTAGGTTTTCCAGCTGTCTGGCTTCAGAGCCACTAAGAAGCTCAACATCTGGAAGCCTTTACCTGCCTTGATTTTATTCCCAGGCTTTGAGGTTGCCAGGCTTCCTGCTGCAGAGTTGGGCCCCAACTATCAGGATGAGCTGGCAAAGGATCAGTCGGGAAATATTCAGGAGAAGTCCCTATCCACTGACAAGTCAATTAAGATTTTCTTTTCCTTATTTGATCTGCACCATCAGGGCAGGAAAATTTGGATGGTCAATTCTGGACAAAGAGCAGCCACCACTCTGATGAACATGTGTTTGTTTGCTCAAGGATATCTGCTGTAGACAGGAGTTGTCTTTTTAACAATAACATTGGTTCTTGCATTTGAGTTATAGTTCAGCAGAGGTAGTGCCAGTTCATCTTGAAGAGATGTTTCCACTGGCAGGAAAGTAAGGGCCTGAAGCTCTGTTCCCCTCTCCTTCACCAGCATCCAAACACTGCTATAGCTGCCACTCTGGACAATAGAGAAAACCCAATCCAAAGCTGCACAGATAAATCTCCTTTCTACCCACCCTCCTCCCCTTAAATAATAAAGAGCTCCAACTCTAGTTTAATTGTAGTGGAGAAGCACACTTGGATTATTCTGGAGCTTTTGGGGACAAATTGGCTCATGTATATTTTTCAACCAGTTATTCAACTTTGCTGTTCTTGGCATAACTCACAGAACTAATATTTCAAGAGTGCTTGGAATTGCATCTGTTGTAAATATAGGGTCAGAGCCTATGCTGGTACAGATTGTTTCAGCTTTCTTGAGCTGCCTGGAGGCAAGTCCGTGTCTGCACTTGATCCAGCACCCCACTGTGAGTACTCAGCAGCACAGAGAGTGGGGAGTCCCCTTCCAGCCACAGAGGCAGGAAAGGGCAGCTCCAGCCTAATAGCAGCCTTAGCACCTTTATTTACTGCGCAGCCTGACAGCAGGAAAGGAAGGAGAGGGGAGCCTTAATTGAGGGTTTGCCATGTGATCTGCAGCCCTTTGCAGGACAGGAGTGGTAAGTATGGCACGACAGCAACGTAAGTGCCATCTCTGGGGAAGCCTTTGCTCTCTAACTGCAGGGTGTCTGTGGAGTCCCACTGGCACTGCACAGCCCTTCACAGTGTTGCTGCATGTGTGTTGTGACTCTGTGCTTAGAGTCAGTTTTTAAGTGCGCTGATGAGAATTTCTCCAGGCAGGTTTTTAACCCAGAGATGTGTCAGTTATCTCTGTATTATTCAAGTCAGTCACATGCCTCCTTCTTGGCACAGACTAAACACCCCATGGAAGTCAAAGGAATGGCAGATATGGGCTCAGTGTGCTCCGCAGACTTTCAAATGCTTGCTGACTCATTTCAAATAAACCACCTTCTGTGCTATGACAGGAGCTAATTTAGAGTCTATATCTGTAGGTTACATGCACTATCATTTTGGTGTAGAGACAAGATGTAGATCAGAAACTGGTGCTAAATGCAGGATGGAAGTTTAAATAAAGCCTGCTTTTCAGAATGAGGCTCATCCCTGGCTCTTCAGCTGGTTTTCAGAACACTTATGATTTTGGAAAGTGTGTTCTGGTTGGACAGAGTCCAAATTAGGACTGCCATGGTTATCTAGCCAGTACAGCCCATGCAAATGAATTGCCCTTGACACAGAGTATATTTGCAGCTGTTTAATCAGCTCATGATTTCAGAGTCTGTTTTGAGAAGACAAAGCAGCATCTCTCAAATATATGTCCCTTCAATTCTCTCTAAGCCTCAAAGACTGAGTTGTAGAGAGAAGAAGGAAAAGAGATCTCTGTTAAAAGGAACTTTACAAATAATTTATAACAAATCCAAACCAGCATGGCTGAAATTTTGTCCTCAACCAGGACACAGACACCAGCTGTGAGAGCAATCCCAAAGCTAATTTGTTTGGGTACCATCATCACAGAAAGAGAGTGGCATTTCACCATCCCTGCACAGGATTGGTGGTGGCATGCCACATGGAATTCTGATGGAGGCGTGCTTCCAGTCCTCCTTGACCCTAATAGGAGGTCACAAGCTAGATTTTTTGGTGACTTCCACTCTGGAGTAGCTTGCCAGCTTCCAGGGTGATCTGCTGCATTCAGGAAAGCCTATTGATATTCCTGTACATGGTGTGTGAGTGAGTCCTAAAGGTGGTAATTTTCTCAGTGTTTGTTCCAAAAAGTATAAAATAAAAACCACACAGCTGGAGGATCCTTTTCCATCTTTTACACTTGACAAATTCACTATTCTGTATTTCCCTTATCACAGCCAGTAGCATCAAAATTGAAAATAATATGTAGTGGTCTGAAGGTGCAGAAAAAGACACATTTAGATACCCACAGAAGGGGGTAGAAATGATTATAAAGAATGTGCTTGCCCTACCTTTGAATTTTATCTATTCTGAAATCTAATGTTACAAGGACGAGGCTCAGTCTATAATATAAAATCCAGGAAAATATTTTCTTTTTCCCTTCCCTTCAATTTTTATTTCCACTGGGATTTCATCTTTGTGTCTGTGTTTTCATGAGCTGGTTTGTTATCTGTCACCAGCAGCTCAAGAAAAAAATATGTATTCCTTGATTCAGGACTTCCCAAGTACACAGGGAAGAAATGTACCTTAAGACTCTTTTGTCTTTTCACATTATTTATTTGCAGTTCTAAAGACTGTCAGTCAGATGAACAGTTTCACTGGTACCACAATGATTATTACTGCCCCAAAATCCTGCTCTACAGATTTGTGTTGTGTTTTGGGATAAGCCTGCAATCTTGCTTAGCAAGTTTTGGAATTGTTTGCCAGTCTTTTTTTTTTAATTTCTTTTTTCACCCTGAGAGTAGTGATTTGTACTTTCAATCAAAGGAGTGAATTCAGGTTGAATAACTAAATTGCCCCCCCCTCCCCCCAAATCCTCATAAATTCTCTATGGTTTAGAAATTATGCCCTTCTGTATTGAGGAATCATAACAAGACAAGTAATGAAGCAGAAGACATTGGCAAATCTATAAGATCAATGAGGACACTATGGGAGAAGTTGATAGATATTTCAAAATGTGTAGAGAAAGCATGTTAGAACATTAGCAATCTCTCTACATGAAGTCATTCCTAAAAACTCAGTCATCTGAACCTCTATCTTCTTTCACAGCATTCACAGGTTTCATAAAAATGTCTAAGAGTTTACCAAAATAGTTATCATTTACCTGTCAGAGGATCCTTGGATTGGGATATTTTAAAATTGAAACTCCGTTCTAAAAGGAATTTTAAAGTAAACCATCCTCTGAAGCCCCTGAAGTTTTCAGATGTAAGCCTGTTTAAATTTCTCATATATCTTCAGTTCCTCTGGTAAACATTCCCCAGCACTGAAAAGTCCATGGCAGCAACTACCTGCAAAACTCACAACTACAGAAAGAATCTTTGTGTTGGAGTTTCACTGAAGAGAGCAAGTTTCTGCCTGTGGTCATGATGCCTGCAAGTGATCATGGGAACAGTGACTCCCACTATCTCTGGAGAACCTATATTTATGAGTTTTTCTACAAATTTATCTCTGTGAAGCATGTCAAGGATCTCTGTTTCCCAAGCAGGATTTCTCCAAAGTCTCTGAGAAGAATTTAAGACTTTTTAGGGAAACATCACCATGTCACATTTTTTACATGCCATCTCCTCTTAATCCTATTCAAGGTCCTAGAGCTTTCAAGGATTCTGTATTTAGCACAGATTTTCTCAAAATCTGGTAGCTGTTATAAGCTGAATGCCTGTCACCTGTCTACACAACATCTGCATTTCAGATATGACACAGCATGGAATCCAGATGTTCCATAAGTACTGTGCTGTGCAGACACAAATTCCAGTACTTATGAGAAACTGGCTGCACCATACCATTGTTTTCCTCAGAGGAAGAATGTTTAGACGGATCAGGAGAGAATTAATGGACTTGCTGAGTATGGGCTGTGTGCATGCTGCCTCTGACAAGTTCTGAAAGCAACCCCATGGAGCTAGATGAGGAGTACACAAGGAGTCCAGTGATTCCCAAAGGACTGGATTGACGTCATCTATATGTCCACACATTTCTTCTGAAGCAAATGCTAGTTATTCTTTTGGAAGACCAAGTTTTGGGGTTTTCCTCTCCTGCACAGGGTGCTTGCGAACTGTCTGAAGTGCCATGGTGGGATCAGATGTGTGACTTTTACGGCAGTCCAGGCAGCAGGAGCACTGCAGTAATGCAGTGTCACTGGCCTGCCTTGAAAGGGGAGTCTTAGCAAGGTCTTCATGGGAAAATGCAGGGGGTTGTCACAGGGGCTATGAACAGGTATAAACTCAGTATGATAAATAACCAAATGATGGCTAGCACTGTATACTTTGTGGAAGAATCCTTTTTTTTTTTGCAAAAGCCCTGTCAAAACTGGTTGCTCCTGCCCAAGTAGATGATCTGGAAGAACTATCTTAAAAATATGTACATTCTCTCTAATGGATATGGTTACAAGATTTTAATCCAAACTTATAAATACTGAAGGAGTGGAAATAAACCTGACTTCAGAAAATAACATTTTAAATACATTAAAAATATGCAGCATCCACAATAGCACAAAAAATGTCTGGATTTGAGGTGTGTTTGCCACCGTAATTCAGACATACAATACCTCAGGGTTCTTGTTGTTTGTTTGAGACATCAGGGCCAGCAAGGACCAGTCCCAGTACCATAACCAGCTATATTGGAAACCAGAAAAACAAAACTTCTTAGAAAACTAATGTGTGATGGAACAAATGTAAAGACATTTGAAAACAATTTCACCAAATGTGCTACTATTCAGTAAACTGAAATTGTGTAAATGTGTTTTTCTGTTGGGCTGCAGCACACATATGAAATCTGAATTTGTCGTCTTAGGGAAAAAAAGCCCACCGTCTATGCAATGGTTTGGGGGTTTCTTTGTGTGGTTTTTGTTGTTGTTGTGCTGTTTGACATTCTGCTACTGTTTGATCTAGACCTGTACAAATTTATCTGATCTGTGTGGGTTTCATGGGCACTCTTAACCATCTGCTGTTGTAATCAATTTTATGATATAGGCACCAAATTGGACCACCACAAATGAAAAGAGGAAAATCTCAAGGAATAAATAATGTAGTGCTGCCATTCATTGGGCTGGATTCTCTTTGAAACATCTTCTTTGGGAAATGGAATCTAAATCGTTCTATCCTAAAGCTAAGTATTAGGATTTTTATTTGCCTTGGGAACCTGAAGGTACATGAACCAGCAATAGATGAGGAAAAGTGCCAGACAGAGTAAACTGTGAAAAGTAAAGACATTTGATCAGTTTAAGAAAAAGGCAGAAGGAGCACAAGAGACTTAGTTCAACTCCTCAGTATTACATTTAAGCTTACTTCCTGGTGGAGTAGATGAAATTCAAGCTACTCGTGTTACGTTATGTTTTTCTTCTTACATGGAGCATGCACAGTTTTCCTTCCTCCGGAGGACAAGCAAGCTGTCAGTTAACAGAGGGTACGACCTCTGCTCACACAATAATGTTTTAGCAGAGGTTAGCGGAGCTGGAATCTGGAAAGCAGCAAAGGATCTGGAGACAATTTTTATGCTAAAATAATCTCCATGGTTTTCATTCTGAAGTTTACATATTTTTACCCTCAGTGTGATATTTTTAGGGAATGTACTGATAGAATCTGAAAATGTTTTTCTTTATATTGTGGTCTTGATAGCCAGTTAGGCCAGACCAGCAGATTTAGCTGGGGAGAAAGTATGCTGCAGTTTCATCTGCTGCAGTAACATCCCAAAAAGCCAAACAAAATACAGAAATACACAAATCACCATTCAGTCAAGATTTACTGTACTTGTTTTGCTGTACATTGATCACCATATAGGTCTTTCCTGTGGATCCAGCAGGTCCTTGCTAAGGAAGGATAAACAAAGATGAAGAAAGTTTATAAACATTGAAGGAGCACACTTCTGGGAGAAGCTTTCAATTAGAGGAGAATGGGGTCAAAATCTGAAATGGTTGATAGTAGTTCTATTATAAGGTAAGAGTAATCCCAGAGCCTGTAATTCAGGCATGTGATTAAGGTTTCCAATGCTTGCTTTGCTGAAAGATGCAAGTGAGGGTTGAAGAGATTTGCTCATGTATTTTTATTCCACATATTGTTGGTGCTTTAAACTGAAACTATGTTTTAGGGTTCTTGACCACATGCAGGGCACAGGATGAAATCTGTGGTTTTGGTTTGTTTTTTTTTTCACTCCAGATATACAACTTGGCTTTGATGAAGAGTGGGGAGGAATTTGGGTTTTTCCTTCCTTTGGAAGACTGAAAGCTAGCCACAGCTAGCAAAGGGACTTTTCACTGTCATCTATAGTGC
Source organism: Nicator chloris (assembly GCA_013400495.1). Lineage (NCBI taxonomy): Eukaryota > Metazoa > Chordata > Aves > Passeriformes > Pycnonotidae > Nicator > Nicator chloris. The sequence continues at coordinate 1,107 of WAAE01011479.1, read as the reverse complement.
TAGCAAATTGTCTTTTGGTCAGTGGTATGTGTCTTGCTTACGCATTCAGGACTAAAACAATTGTGTTGTAGGACACAGGGAGGACTTTTCCCCCCATTATACCATCAGAGACTGCCGATTTTTTTTTCCCCCTTCTGTATTGTGGTCCACTTCCTAGGATCATATGGTCATTTTTGCTCCAGATTTGTCATAATATTTCTCAATTGGAAGTCCTCTCGTCCTGCAGGCAGAAATTTTATAAATTTCTAGTTATTGTTCTAAAGGGATGAAGACTGTTACATGAGGTCAGGGAGGGTTTCACAAATTTTGGTTTGGGGACATCTGGATCATATTGATCCAGGTGGTGTCTTACTGTCATATGACACAGCAAAGCAAACTTAGCAAACAGAATTAGACCCATCATTGGTGGAGCATTTTGAGAACCATCCACAAGAAATTAGGAGGTGATAAACTTAAGAGGGTTCACTTTTGGATGCTGTTCACCTGAAAGACATGGCTTCAGAGGCTATATTTAACCAGATATACATCTTTGTGTACACATCTTTTAAAATACAGTTTACTAGTGTACTAGTGTCAGCTATGATTGTGTGTCTTGGTTTATCACCTACACTCAATCCAAAGGTCTGAACTAGAAAAGCAATTGATCTACCATTTTCTCTGTAGGGTGACTGCAGAAATGCTTAACATTCTAGACTGGTCTGCTTATTTTTGAAAGGACCATCATATATTTGTTTAGACTAAGAGTATAATGTCAGTGAGATTGCTCATCTGTTAAAACTACACACCTTGCTGAATTCAGTCTTCCTGTAATTTGAGATTTACTTATCTGACAGACAGCCAACTTTGCTTTATGGAGGTATTTAGGCTGTTGGTCCCCTGGCTTAAGAAGAGGGAGCTGGTTTCAGGACAGGGCTTGTGAAAATCCTGGCTTAGAACTCACATTCAGCTTTAGTAAAAAACCCCAGGTTTTTATACCTTAAAACCATGTTGAAAAGCAGATCTTTTGTTTTACTCAGAGGAACCTAAAAAATCTCAAAATGTTAACGAGAGATACTCGCATCAATATGATTTGAAGTTCATAACTGAGTCTGGCTGGATCAATTTTTC
>WAAE01011478.1:0-22824 GCA_013400495.1 Nicator chloris | reverse complement strand
GGGACTGCTTGCTATACTTTTATACTTATATCCTTAAGTTGTTCAAGAGAGACTCTGTGATAATTAGATTCAGTCCCTCTCAAATAAAAATGGGGATTCTAGAGGGGACCAAAAAATATGTTCATTTCTTTTTGTAGTAAAATTGAAGAAGGCACTGTATTCCATATTAAAAAGGACTCTGACTGGCAGGAGTTTCTTCTTGGAGATCAGCATTAATAGGGGATAATTATGTAAGTCACACAGAACACAAATCAAAACAGAGAGACTGGACCATTTTTCATTTCTCTTTCATTCATCTGCATAATTTTTCTTCATCATAAACATTTCTTCATTTTAAATATAAACAAACTTGCCTTTTTATTTTTTTGGTCTTGTTAAACAAAATGCAAAGTAGTTAAAAAGAAATGTTCATGGAGAAAAAAAATTATAAAAATAGAAGAGCAAGAAAGGAAACAGGTGGAAAGCTAAAGTATATGAGGCTAAAATCTGTGGTCTCATAAACATCGTGTAGTCTCTCTGCAGAAGCACATTCTGGTAATGATTCATCAAATGCTTATGTGCATGGGGAATTCCTACTGGATATAATGATTCTTACATGAAAAGCACTTACCTCTCTGACAAGAAAACCATCACTGAATTGAGATGTAATGCTTAAACACAGGGGGGAAAAAAAAGAAAATAAACTTTGGTATGAGTATTGGGTCAACATTTTCAATAGGTCTTTAGCAAGTGCCAAACAACTGAAGCAGACTGAGCAAATAAAAATATAGAGAAAGACAAACACCATTAACTTGACTTGAACTCCATCTACAGAGATAATATTTTTAGCCTAGTTCTGAAAAATTATGGGCAGATGCATAGGACTGTATCTAGTCCATTCCTAATTAACAGGCTTTAGAAATTTCTCAGTTGAACTACTCATTGCTGTGACAAATACCTGGGTATATAATCTATTAGGAAAAAAAATCAATTGCTTTTGTAATCAGCTGAAGAAAACATTTCCTTCCTCAGTTGATATGTGAGTTAGTTGGAGCCATACTAGGCCTTCAATCACAGCTATATACAGAGAAACCATTTCACTTATTCAATATTTTGCCCTATCTTCCCAAGGTTTTTCTGTGCATTTTTCTTTACCAGCGGTCAAGTGCTCTGATTTAATTCAGAGTACTTTTATTGTGTATTTGGCAAAAAATGTGCACTTTTGTAACAGTCAGTCGCAATCAGGTTGCCCATTCCTTGAAAATTTAACGGCAGATGTTCATTCTCATGGACTTAATTCTGTGAGACTTTGTGTATCTAACCAAAGGGTCTTTTAAAATAATGAAAATACTGGAATGTATTCATTTTATTCATGGCAATTAGGTCACAGGCCAGACACCACAGCTCCAGAGCACCCGAGTACAGTTGGCAGCTGCCTCACAGCACAGAGCGCTTTCCTTCCTCTCCTGCATTGCATACCACACACATAAACAGCCTCCAAAATCAACGGGATTGACTTTTCAGCCTGATTTTTGTGCAGTTCAATGGTACATCATGAATATGTAATTACCAGTATTCAACAGATGAATGCAATCACTAAATAGCTCTCTCTGTTTGAGCATCCCTTCCATTGGAGGGAGCAAAATGAAACAATATGCTGTGGGTTTCCATGCCTCTCCATATGAACTGAGCAAGCACCCTGTGGTGACAGCAGCTGCTGCTCTCTGCTGTAGTGGATATAGGCTTGGAAACATTGTTGGGGACAGTACTGTGGTCTCTAGAATTTTTACACCTTCAAACACACATTGCTTTGCTCTCCCGACAGCCTGTTATGAGTCTTTTGAAAAACTGTCGTGCTGTCCTGCAAGAACAGATCACCTTTACATGTGCACTGTGACTGTGCTCACAACGAGGTCCTGTATCAGTTCCACTAAACTTACAAGTGTTGAAGTGAGAACTGGATTTCAGCAACCAGGACCCCTAAAAAATGCACCCATGTGTGTTTTATTAAAAATTGCTGAGAAGATGGTATACCCACGTGTTATAGTGCAGAGTTACATCTCAGACACAGGGTAGCTCCATCACAATGCTGTTAGAGACACAGAACCAGAGGGACACACACCCACTGCCCTTGGAGCTACCTCTCAGGCTTCTGTCTCAGGCATTTTCCCAGACTGGTTCCACTGTTCTGGAACACCTCCATCACTGATCCTGTTATACAGTAACATTATCTTTCATTTTCACCTGGTAACCTTAGTTTCCTTGATGACAAGTTTATCTTTCAAATTCCCCTACAATAAACAGTCTTCTGTATAAGCTTCCAGGCCTTGCCAAATCTTCAGTTTCCTTTGGAAGACTCCCAGGACACAAATAATGCTGAATGAGGAGCAGTGAAGTCTGTGTTTACTGAAGGATATTATAAAAAACTGCAGCTTGACTAAACATTCCAGAACTAGGGAAACAATGTGCACGTATCCATGAAGCTGAATATATTTTGTTTAAAGTTATATTTTTATTATTTGTATTTTCAATTGGTCATTTCACACATATTTCTCATAAATAAGGGATTCCATTTTGAGTGTTAGCTGGCTTCACCAACATTATGTGGCTGTAAGATCCCAGAAACTGGTTTTGTCTTTGTGAGCCCCCCACCAGCACAAAACAGACCTTAATTTCAAACTTGTTTACTAATTTGGTCATTGTGAGCAAAACACGTTTCTTTCGCTGCCATTGGGAAAGGGATTCATAAAGACATGGTTTAAAAAGCAGTATAACCATCTTATAAAAATAACTCTTAAGTGTAAAAACAGGGAGAGTAGGCTGTAAGGAAGAAAGGCAAAGGACACCAGAGAGAGAGAGGAAAAAAAAAGCTTAAAGACAGACAAATAATTGAAAATTTTAATTTGTCTTCACTTGACCAAAAGTACACCATGAATCAACAATGCAAACTGTCTCAGCCATATTCTTACTGTATCTGCTGCAGTAAAACAGCTTAGCCTTTCCTCCATGTGTGCTGTTTACATAATCAGTTCTGACTCAGTTATTTAATGACGTGAAATACAAACATTTCTTTATCAACTCATTTTGCAAAATATTCTGCCTAATTAATCTCTCTCCAACACCACCTATTACTTTCTCTCTGTTTTTAAACACAAGTTTTCACAGCAAATGTTACAAGAGGATGACAAGGGCAATTATCACTAGAACAAAGCAGAACAAAGCTATGGTAATGAGAGGAACTGCGCTTCATTCACTGTGGTTCTGGCAGTGATGAAAGGAGTAAACTAAGCCTACCTTTATTTTATAGATAACAAAGCAATTACAGCATGTAAAGTAACACAGAGAAAATAATAATTTACTGGGAAACTGAGAGAACAGAAGGCTCTGAAAAATACAAGGGAAAGCACACTTGTATAAAAAAGATTCAGTACATCAAAACTATTATGAATAGGTGACATATAAGAAGTGCTGGGATGCACAGCAAATAAATCCACTTTCACAACAGGAAATACTGTTAATTGGGGGAATAAAGACCAAACCCCCAAAACAACAGAAAGAGAAAAAACAAAAACAAAAAGGTGAAAAACAAACAAACAAAAAAGAATCACAGGAAGAAACAGAAGTGCTTTATTGGATCCTGCAAAGGGGTAGCATATTTTGTTACCGTAAAATTTATCCACAGAAAGCAAAATGTTGTTTGAGTAGGGGAAACACCATGATCCAAGGTCAGCCCATATACACCGTGAGGAAAAGACACAACTTTAGAATGGTGCACTCAGGGCACTTGGTCAGGTTGGTGAAGATCATGATAAATGATAAGTACCATAGCACCTGTTGTTCTGTAGCCAGCACTCAGGATCTGTCAGAAAGGTGAATTAAAATTTCTTCTTTCCTCCTGCTCCACAGTGCCTTCAAATGAAGCTCAGGATTGGAAAACTTCACAGTGCGTGAGCTGGAAGGCTCAGATAAGGTTCCTATGTTGCCCCTCCTGCAAATTGGCCACCCACAGGCACCTCCACCAGATGTAAATGCTGGCAATAAAAATTGGTAACACATTCACATCATGTCATCTTGTCTCCTGATTTCAGCAATTTGTCCTGTCTTAGGAACAGCAAGCAAATAAGTGAAAGCATTAGCTAGGAAAAAGCTTCTGCACTAGAAATTCAGTCAGATTAATCTGAAAGTCATGAAACATCACACTAAAATCCAACATTTCCTAAGCTTATGTTTTGGCAGCATAGCATGGCTTAAAAGCAGGTTAAGAACATGCAAAAAGAAATCTGAGGCTCAAAAAGGATGAGTACCTGCCTCAGACTCATGCAGTGAGCAACCAAGGCAGCCTCAGGTCCTTATCGTGCAGACAATCTACTGCCCTGCTCTGCATCCACTTCAAGTGCATTTGTGGCAACCTCTCGTGGATTTTCAACATCATTTCATTGCCTTCTTGTGGGTTAGAATTGCCCATCCTTGCCCACAAGGAATTTCCTATGCATTCCATGGAGGTCAGTGGTACCTTCCAGGGAAGACAGATGCCACAGATGTGTATCTTCCTTATCTCCCTGGCACACAGTTCAGCATGAGCATCTGCAGGCTGGAAAGCAGCATTAACCCCATGTGCTAGGCTAAGGAGCTGAGGCTTTAAGCAGGACTCCAGCAGATTAGGAGCAAGAGTAAGTGCCAGCTGACCTGGGTTTCCACCCTCTTTCTGAACTTGTTTTATTGCAGAGCATAACCTCTACGAGTCTCAATTCTCACACTTGAAAAAGTCAGATAATTACACCTCTGTACCTCACGAGGACTCTGTGAAGTTTAAATTAATAATGTTTGCCAAGTGCTATGCAAGTGAAAAGAATTATTAAGGTCATTCAGCATCAAAAGGGGACCAGAGTCCAAGGTTTTATGGCTCTTGGCCCCATATATAAAACACAAGACCTTCCACTCAAGCAGTTGTATTAAATAAATCCAGGGCTTCAGTTCTCTACTATTTAATATGTGAAACGTCTAGACAGCTGTTCATTCCAAAACTGATTTCTACAAAACACATAAGTTTTTATGAAGAAAAATGGTATTTTTTTGGGCTGCCTAACAACTCACTAAGACATTTTCTGTCAGGTTAAGAATTTTCCTCTAGCAATTCTATCCGACAAGCAAATTATTTTTTTCTAAGACATTAAATAAGAATAAACACAATGAAAAAAAGGGGTAATTCTTATAAGTAGATAAGAGATGGAAGCTTGTTTTTATTTACAGACCATTTTAGGAATACACCTATTTGTTCTCTTTTTTCTTTTTTTAAGCTCAAAAAATGATGCTTTTTATTGGGTGGAAAGAAGAATGCAAGGTTTTTCTGTGTTTATATTCATGCAAGCACTTGATCTTAGGAAAAAATCCAACTTATTAACAATTTCAACTTCAAATTATGCCATTATAAAGAGGATTTAAACACAGTATAAATATGCCCTTAATAACATCTTGGCCCATTCATTTGGAGGGCTCTTGGGGAAACACAAAGCTCAGGACTAATTTGTCGTTCTAATTTGTCGTGGCTCACCACTAAGGGGAGGTACTATACTTAGCTTTAGGATCACAAGACAAGATGATGGAATCAGTTTCTGTTTCCATGTTTTTCTCTTCCAGACACATTCAATGAAAAGCAATTGTTCTCTGGAATATGGTTTAAGAACTGGTAAAATGCTTCTTATTATCCCTTCCAGTCACATTAAGAACAACATTCGCCAAAACATATTCAGTTCACTCCTTTTCATGGGCTGGGTATGGGAGATAAATGATGAGTACACTTCAAAAAAAAATCTCTCACTGACAATGGATAATATTTTAAAACTCTATGTAATATTTTCTCATCCCACAGGAATCCAGTAAAATTTGCAAATGTCAGACACCCAGGATAAATTTTCTGCAGAGTAAATTGATTTCATATTTTAGAATTTCTGTTAAAGAAATAGGAAGCATGCCTGGAAGTTCACAAATGAGATTACCCTCAGAACTTCATGCAGACTCTGCAATACACAAACCCAGGCTTTATTCTGTCCTCCTTGTCTGGCATGGAAAAATACATGACAGTAATTTTAAAATAGAAGACATCTTTTTTGTTTTCTTTGTTTGTTTTGTTCTGTGGGTGGGCCAGCATGAGGTTTGAGTGGTACTTTCCCCAACTCTCAATGGCATTCCCATTTACAGTTTTAATTTTGAAGCTATAAGATCATAAAGATGAAAAAAGAGCCGAGATTTACATTTGACAGGACAATGGCATTTCTTCAGAATTTAAAGTCACAAAAGAAATCACACCAGTACTGTTAAAGTATATGTAGACTTCTTATAGGTAAGACAGAGCACGAAAATTTCTGGCATCACAGTAAGATCTAGATACTAAAATTAAGATTTACTTTTACATTCCTTTCATTGCCAAAATTACAGAATGTTAAGGGTTGGAAAGGACCATAAAGATCATATAGTCCCAACCCCCACTGTGAAGGGCAGGGATATCTCCCACCAGACGAGATTGATTTTAAAGCTTAATCCAGCCTGGCCTTGAACACTGCCAGGGCTGGGACACCCACTACCTTCTTGGGCAACCTGTTCCAGTGCCTCACCACCCTCACAGTGAAGAATTTCTTCCTAAAACCTAGCCTCTTTCAAATCATACTCATTACTCCTTGTCCTATCACTACAATTCCTGATGAAGAGTCCTTCTCCAGCTTCTCTGCAGGCCCCTTTCTGCTACTGGGAGGTTGCTGTGAGATCTCCATGCAACTTTCTCTTCCCCAGCCCAAACTTTCCCAACCTGGCTCTGTAGGGGATGTGCTCCAGTCCTCTGAGACACTTTGTGGCCTCCTCTGCACTTGTTTCAACAGGTCCATGTCCTTCCTGTGCTGGGACCCCAGAGCTGGATGCAGGGTTCCAGGTGGAGCAGAATCCCCTCCCTCCCCCGCTGGCCACGGTGCTCTGGATGCAGCCCAGGACACGTTTGGCTTTCTGGGCTGTGAGTCCTCATGGCCAGGTCATGTGGAGTTTTCCACCATCAGCCCCAAGTTTTTCCCAACAGGGTTGATCTCAATCCCTTCTCCACCCAACCTGAGGGTGTGTCTGCGATTGCTGTGACCCAGGTGTTGTACTGTAATTGTACTTTAATTTAATAATCTAAAATAACAGCTAATAAATATTTAAACAAAACACTCCATCTGCAAAACAATACTATTACTAATATTATTGGGCCAAATGTTTACTTTAAAGAAAAATGTACAGAAATAAGGTTGCCCTGAACCTTACTTTTTCACTGATAGTTTTATAAATTAATCAGTAGCAGCTGTTGGAAAGCTTAAATTAATTTGAAAATGAGAATGTAAAAATATACACATGTTGGCTTAAAACAACTCTACTGGAAGGAAAATTTTGCCGGCATTATATCCAGGTTGTCCTTGCTGATGAAACATAAAGCTGTACTACTTTCTATAAAGCTGGAAGGAAGGACAATAATTTAAAGTGAAACCTTACATCCATCTTTGAAACCAACAGAGTTGGTAATGAAGACAGCCGTTTGAAAATTTTTGGGCTTGCTGGAGTAAAGCCACTAGAAGGAGTATCTCATATATTTTTTGTTATGAATGATACCATTATTCAAAGGTTTAACTTCACATTTCTGTTCACTTTGGAAGTCAGGCTGGAAAGTTCTCGATCACGAAACCCACACAGTCCTCAACCCTCCTAGAATGACAGTGGATTAATATATTTCCCATAATGTAGCTTTCCTTTAAGAGGTTGAATGACCTGTTTCTGAAGTGGTGAGAGGGGAGAACCATTTAAGGTCTATCTGATTAACCAGATACTTTACAGTGAATATTTTTCATCAGCTGCAGAGATGGAATGAAATTCAAAACTCCTTGTGGTACATTTTTTTCTTCCTGACATTCTCCAATTTCATCCCCAAACAGGTATACTTCAAATCTGCAAGGTGAATGTAAATTGTTTTGATGATGTCATGGTAAATTAAAAGCTACGTGCTTGAAATCAGCTTGGTGAAAATAAAAAGAAGTGCCACATACAGCAATGCCTGACATGTTGTGCTCATCACTCCATTAGTCCCAGGGAGACTGTATCCTTAAACGAGGAAGCATTTCAGTTCCAGTGCATTGTCTGGTTCCTGTCTCCTTCCACATTCCATATGTCAGCTCTGTAACTATTACTTCAGCTAATCTAAAAGAAATAACCTACCTATTCAGGAGAAGTCTGAACATTTCACGTAAGATTACATTTCTTCCTTTCCATGTCAGGAGTGATAAGCAAAACCCAATACCCTGAGCAAAGAAATGATAATTCAAAGAGAAAGAAAATACTCTTGACATTTTAACAATAACAAGTTATTAATATAATTCACTTCAGTTGAAAGAAAGTAGAATACATTTACAATGCAACTGAATAAAGGTTAAGTGTATTTTGTGTTTTGTTCTGCATTAAATATAAATATCTGTCATATCAAATCCTAGACTAGTTGTAAGCACCCTCTTAAAATCTATGTTTCTAGAAGTAAATAAAGCAATTTAAAATATCATTTTTACAAACGATGAAATCCAAGTCTTTTGGAATAGCTCAAGAAATCTAGCATAGCTATTCTGAGCAGAGTTCTCCACACACTGGGAACATCACAACCTCTTTAATAAAATTGGTGCTATTGAGATACAGTACCCTTGCAGCATCTCACATAGGACCAGCTCCCCAAAGCAAAAGAAAATAAAGCAGAATTCTGTCTTCCTTTTCCTTGCTTGATTCATGTTATCCCTTCCATACTCCCCTCTATAACAATATATTTTTATATAAGAAAATATTTAACCAATTAAAAAAACCCCACTGGAGAATTCATCATAAGAATTTTTAAAGGTACATGCTGTATTATAAAAGTACAAGACAAAACCCAAACATAATTAGTAACAAATCCGATGTCATTCTCCCCCTCTTGTTAATTTATGAGAGCAGTCAGCCTGAAGAAAGCATTGATTCCTGAAGGTTGCGTTAGCTTCCCTACACCTGGGATCAAAGACTGAAGCTACCAGAACTGTTCACTTTCACCAGTGGCATCTTCGTTCTTTCCTGGGACACTGTCAAGTCAGCATTTGAAATGCCTTTTCTGTCCTGTAAAGTTTAGGTCAAACACTGTCCCCCAAAGGTAAGAATCTCTGAACTGTGAGGGAAGCAATGGTCTTTAGGCTGGCTTCCCACTACAGTTTCTTTTTTAAATGGACCACCTGTTGTAGAACAGTTCTGTTCTAAAGCTAGGAGATATGGCTTGTCATCACTAGCAAGAGTCTCATTTTTTTGAAACAAAACCCAAATAATGAAAAAAAAAAAAAAAAAGCTTTCGGGGGTTTTACCCCATTCAGGATTTGGGGATACAACACCACCACCACCACCCCCCTCCCCCTTAGGATGCATACCCCGGCCAGTAAAGTTCTTCTTCACAGTCAAGGACCAAACTCCACTTTCTACTTATTTGCTTTACAATGCTTAGAAATATGTACAAGGTTGCCCACACAGATACCAGCTACTGAATATATGACCTTTGTTCCCTATACCCTAATCAGCCACTAACAAATGAGTGGGTGTAACAGAATAAAGGGTATTTGTCAGGAGCGTTTCTGTTTTTCTATCATGCTTTACTTCAAAATCTCAAAAGGTAAAGCACTTGGCAGATGTGGTGTACAGATAATGCTTTACAGATGATGGGAACCCTCAGAGTCAGAAGAAGAAAGGACACATGAAAAATTTCATGTGCACAAGTGTTCTTCATTTGAAGAGAATTGAATGGAGAAAGGAAAGGAGGAATAACAAGCAATAACACAAAAGGATGCAGTGGGTAAAGAAGCATTAAAACTAAAAAAAAAAGAGTTAATGAGAAGTTCAGCTGAAAATTGATGCGGTATAAAATTATACAAAGGTAGTTAGAAAAGCATGTTTAGTCTGTGAATGGGACACACAGCTTATTTGAAACCATGGCTTTCACATTAGAAAGGCGGTTCCAGCATCAATAGCAGACACACATTTACTTACTCTACTGCTATGAGGAAACATATATTTACAACGAGGTGAAGGTTATATTTAAGGTAAGGAGTGCAGCCAGATCTTGCAAAGGACATATGTATCTTGTGTGATGCAGCTCTAAGCAAAGCAGAAACTTGCAACACTGGTGATATTCGCAAGGTTTTAGAAGCGACTAGCGCTGTTCAGAAAACATCTGCAGAAACCAGCTGCACATGGACAATGCCAAAGAGTAAAGAGAAAACAAGCCAGTAAATTTTTCCTTTTAAATCTCCGATGACAAGCTCAAAGGCTGCTGAACAGCCACTTTTTACTAGGAAAAAGGCATGTAAAACTTCTGCAATGACAGTAAAACTGGATGGTGGAAGGAATACAGACATCTATTGATGTGAAAAGAAAGCACACATATAAGAAGAGCAAATTCAGTGAGGAATGCAACAAGTTGATTAAAATAGACATAAATTTAGAGGAATGATCTTCAGCTCCGTGTCTGCCTCTGCTGCTTCCTCTGAAGTAAAAAACCAAAGATTGAAAACAGCTCCAGCTCACTTCCCTACCACAGAAGGGAGACAGGCTCCCTGTGAGTACAGCAGCTTTCCTGCATGGATGGCACAGGAGTAGTGGAGCAGCAGGAAGTTTTCAAGAGAAGGGCGTGTGGAAAGGTCTACTTAGATATTCCCCACTCTTCAGGATGCTTCCATAGGGAATGTCCTCTGTACCTTTTTGACCTTAAAGTCGATATTAAACTCTGCATTTGTTAAAAGCCTTGTGACTAAAAAAAGTGATCAAACACTAACACATGTTAAGCAGTTGCAGCTGAGACAGCATATTTTCTTTCAGATTTGCCCACAAAGAGAATTTAAATAATATACAGCAAAGTGTCAGTTTAACTCTTGCCATGAAGATTAAGGGGATGGCCTCAATTTCCTTCCCACTCATCTGGGACTCTGGCCTATGGGCTAGTTAGTTCTGTCACAGTCATGCTGTGAAATTACTTTCAACTCCATAGAGAGATTTTGGTTGAAAGAAAATATCTTTAGGAATAAAATAGTTCTTTAAAATTAGTAAATAAAAGGGTTTAATTAAAATGCACACCTTTAGTTATTGCACATCAACAGAATGAGCTCTACCATGACTTCACAAAGAACTTGGAGAGCTAAGAAATTACTTACAAAACTGTTCTAAAACATTTTTTCTTTGAAGAACCATCTATAGAAAAATTCCAAAAATCATATTAGTTATATTTGCTATTCGCATAATCTCCCAGTGTACGTTCTTAATGTATTCAAGAAAGTCTTTCCTTCAAGTGCTGCACACTCAATTCAAGAAAAATTTCATTTTGAGGAAAACACAACAGCATTCGAGTCCAAAATCTATTAAAGCTAGTGTTTTGTGGAGTGGGAGAAACGAAGTGGCAGTCAGTGTGCACAACTGGTGACAGGAAAGACACCCAAGAAAGATGTTTCTGACTCAGAAAATAGTTAAAAGTGTTACCTGCTTTTTCATCAACTAAACAGGTTAAAAGTTCTGAAGTTAGCCTGATGTACCAAAGGTTTATAAGTACTTTGAATGATACAATTAAAAGTGACAGTAACAAAAAACTACCCTGCTAACCAGAAAAGAAGAGCTACTACTAACTCCTAAGTGAATTATGAAGAAAAGTAATTGTTTCATTACAACTTTGCCATTTTCCTTATACAGAAATAATTGGGGTGAGAGAACACAGAAAAAACCAATATTCACATTTTCATAAAATAAGATTGTATTTAAAATTGCATTTTCTTCTTATAACGTCTGCATATTTTGTTTAAGGAGTGGAAAGTGATCCAGATGATGGAAACACATCTGAAGTTTTCACTGTCAAAACAACATTTTCTTGAAAACACATTTATATGAAAACTCTTAAGCCAACATTCAAACTCAGATATATCAAAGTTATGTAAAAGAGGACAGCATTTTTGCTACAAGTATTTCAATTGATCATTTGGTCTTTATCAGCTCACAAGTGCTGGATCATGTTAATGGTGTTCTTTTAAGGTCACAAGAGAAATCCAACCAGCTGGCTCTGTTCTACATAAAGGTTGAATCAGTGTTATCAGATTATAGTAAAGAGACTGGCCCAGACCTGAGCACAGAACAAGAATAAAATCTGTTTCTTATTGTAGTTCTTTGTAAACCATTTGTTGACTTTCGTCTGATGCGTTATCTGTAAGGCATGAAAGAGATAAACCATGAATACTACAAGCACCTTTTTTTTTTTGAATCTCCAAAAGCATTAACAAATATATTGAAAGCTTTTCATAATGCAGTAAAGATGTTCTACAAGAGTCACCATTAACAACAACAACACACTGCCACTAATGACTTTAACACTACCTAGTGTTATGTATTATTATCATCAAGCAGACCGTCTTATTTGCTAGGAGGTAGGCTGCATCAGTTCACCCAGAAAGCACTCAACAAAAACGTTCTGGGTTCTCACAGAAAAATTTGGTGTACACTCTATGTTAGGGTGTTCATAGCAGGGGTGGAGACGGATCACTCCAGCCAGCATGTCATTGCTCACTTCAAACCAGTTAATTGGCTGTTGTACCAGGAAAATATTAGCAGCTGACTGAAAACATGAGCTGACGAGATGTCCTCCTGAGACAGGGAACAAGAGCAAGCCTGTATTTTGCCATGTAATGTTACAGCTAAGCTCCCTGGAGGTGATTGAATTAGGATGGTATCTGCAAGAGACACAGTGACACTCCTGACTACTCACAAAATGTATCCTACAAGATCACATAAACTTAAAACAGTCACGGTGGCAGACAATGTATTTGCTTAATTTTAAGAAACAAAAATAAAAAAAAAAAAAAAAAAAAAAAGAAGCAGCTAAATTTTGGACATCAAGGAGAATGTGGATCCACAGAATTTAGTGTCTGTGGGATACTAAAATTGGTAGATACAATTCTTGGTACTTTTAGCAATAGATTATTGAAAGTTTCTGAAGAGGGTAGTTTTGTGTAGGAAAGTAAATTAAAAAGTAGGAGAGTTGCAATAATTAAAATGGACTATGTTTTACAGTATTTTCTCTACTCCTGTAATTTTCTCATTTCTTTCACTTCATATCCACTTCCACGGCCCTTGTAAATGCTACAAAATATCCATAATCTGTGAAAAGTCCACTAAAACTGGAATAAAATAACAGTGGGGTAATTACTTTTTTTACAATTAACATCAGATCAACAGTTTCTATTAGGGAAAAAAAAACTATGTAAAAATTCACAAACTAAACCATTTGCAAAGGAAATTAAAATCTATGGTGTAGCTACAATATTGGGTGCAAGCTAAGATCCCTCATGAAACATTGATGATTTCTGCAGTGTCCCTAGAGATAACATACATCAAAACAGCCTTTTCAGACAGAAGGCAAGTTTTACTGCATCCCTAAATCCAGCAGAGAGAAGGGTAACTAATATTAAGAATTTTTTTATCCCTGAAGCTAGAAAGCATTTTTAGCTGATACAGCATTTATAAAATAATACCTATTTAAAACAATTGTATATAATTTAACATATTCTAAATTCTCCTTTTGACTGGTAACTGCTGCATCAAAATAAATAGTTCAGTTTCTGTTTGTGTAACATTCAAAATATAAATAAAGTCTTTGTTTACCTCAAATAACCTTTTGTTTATTTTGAATGGGAGAAAACATACAATTGTTTGATTAATTAACAGCTATTTACACCCAGGATATAGAATATTATGCACAGACAAGAGGTTTGTTGCTGTTAGGATGGTGTGTGTTTTTATTTTGTGATAATTCTGACCTGGAAATTGAACTTGTACGAAAAACCCAGAAGGTTTTCCAAGACTAGCAATTTCTCTTATATTTTGAGGCTAAAAGCAGGCTCATATTGCCCCTCTAATATCAACTGTTACATTCACAGAGTATAATGATATTTATATAATTTATAGTTTCTGTTAGAAAGAGGTAGGGTGTCTGAAGCTTCACTAATTTTTAGACAATTTACATGATTCAACATAAAGACAGATATCAAGATAAGACCACTTAATGCTCAGCTTGTGGGAAGGCAGTGCGATAGCTGCGATGTTACACAGAGCAGGCTTCTACTGCTTTTACCTCAGGTCAGTGATTTGTAGGCTGCTGAGAAGAATTAACTTCATAAAACTCTGCTGCTTAAGAAAAAGGATAGTGACCAAAACCGGGGAGGAGCGATATGCCTCTGTGCGAATCCATGGGGCAGAAATGTTTTGTTGCTGTGTGTAAGTCTGGACCTATGTGCAAAAAGACTGAGCTAGAAGGAGCAAAACAGATCATCAGGCATATGCCGTATCTGCCTAAGGAGTTACAGGACAAACAAGGTCTCTATAGTCTGGGGAAAAGTGGAGAAGGGTTTGCTAGGAGGGACCCACAAGGTTTCATGCCACTTGGAGAAGAGAAGGAACACCTTTGATCTTTGCCTAACTTTTGAGATCCCAAGGACTGGCAAAGCAAATGACACAACCAAAGTGGTGCATGTGTCCCCTGCTTACCCTCTCAAACGGGCATTCATCACATCAGTCAAGCCCTGGAAATCCTTGCCAGGGGACACTGTGACTTACAGGCATCCACCAAGCAACTGGACGACTCCATAGGTGAGTAAAAATCACCAGGCTATTGAATAAAAAGAGCTATGCCAAGATACAAGTTGCTGAAAGCTGAGACCTTGTTTTGGAGGAGATGTACTTACAGTGCTGCTACACCATGGTGCCCTCCAAGTCCTGCCAGCACTTCGGGGCTTCTGCTCCCAAATCCTGGCCTCAGGGACTTTTGTCTCACCTAGATAAACAATTCACATAATTTTACATAAGAAACCAGTCATCTGCTGCATACCTTGAGGTGTTGAGGCTGTTTATGGGATATGATACAACCCTATTTACCCAACAGCTACAGCAACACTAATGAGGAGCACCACTGAACCTAGACAGGAGGTGTTATCAAAAATGTAATGCATTTTAATACATTTAACACATTCTAAGGAGTTCCTTTAAAATGCTTAAAATGTATGCAGCTTAAGAAGACCGCTGCTATGTCAAGATCCATCAGGAAGTAGAAAAAGAGAGAAAGGGAGAAAAGAGGGAAGGAAGGGGAGGGACGAGGGGGTACGTGTGTGTGTGTGAAGAGAGAGAAGGATGGCTACAGAACCTGCTAGGTTAACCACGCAAAAATCCATAAACCACCTGCTAGGTCTCCTGTTCAAACCCACCAAATTTTGGAGCCCTACCTGAACTCTTGTTTTCTTGATATTTGACAGGTTGAACACAATAATTTGTCAAAATTCTGAACGACATATTCCCATGAATGCAAAGACTTAGTCTACAAGAACAAAAATAACTAAAATAGCTTCTACACTTAAAAAAAAAAACCCTTGTCTCTAATTCACAACTTATTAACTAGAAATAAAGTGTTCAAACCCTGGAAAAATCAGCAAATAACTGTTTTCCTGCTTTCCAAAATGAGCCCCAGTTTTACAGAATTTTGTATGTTGAAGTCACCAGTCAAAACAACTTTCTTAGCCAATTTTAGTCAATTCCCAAGACATCTCATTTTTCTTTCTTTCTCCAAGACAGTAATTTTGGAATCTGTCAATGACAGGTGCTGTAACCATCCTTCAGACCTAGTTAAGCACTGTTAGTTATATGGATTTAATATATAACCTATTCAAAAGCAATGTGTTGAAAACATTCTTCCAAATCATTACCTGCTAATGAAATATCAGCTCTTCCCCATTAAATTATATTATATTATGGTGCTGCTTCACCTCTTCACAATGTAATTCTCTGCTGAGAGATCAAGGATGCTGCCAGTTCCGTGCCCTTTAATCAAATCTGAATGCTCAAATGTTTTATCTGGCTTCTACTTGCTAGTCTGGCCTTGCACACGGTCCTATTTAACTCCTGTGTGGTTTCTATAAAGTCTGACAGGATGTCTTGGCATGATTACAGCTCCTATATGTGCTGAAGTTATTACTCTGGTATTAGAAAATGTGTTGTCAACCAGGAATTAACAAACCAGCTAAGATAAAATAACTGTAATCCTGCACCTTCATTAAAACTGGATTCAAACTGTGATTATCAAAGAGAAGGAAATAGGGGTTTGTGGCTAATGCCACGGCTATATGCTGAAGGCTTCAATTCCTGGTACTCTGAAAGATTTCTTGCTTGATCTGGACCTGTGCCTCTTGGAGCCATGAGGTTGTAAGCACTTGTTAAAGCATCTAGTCACGTTTGCAGATCCTTCAAAATATTCTTGCATATCACTCTCTTCCAGTATTTTACAAGCATGAAAACTAGCATTTTCTAAAACTTCAACACATACATATCTGCACCTCCAGAAAACTATATACCTTGGAAACATTGAAAGCTGTATGTCTTCACCACCTTTCAGCTGAAAATTTGGGATATCTTTGCTAAATACATTTCACCGCAGTGTTTAGAAAATCATTTTACCTAATGATCAGGGCCACTCACTCGTTTATGGTCCTAAGATATGACTGCTCCACACACCCATCCTTTAGCAAAAGTAAATTCCTTTTTCTAGGAAGAAAAAAAAGCTACAAAAAAATCTGACTATAAAGCAGTTAGCCATGAAGGTAGATCTTAAAGAGTAATGAACGAAACAGGGAGAAAGAATTATGGTATCAACTCTTAAAAAGTCTGAAAGAGACATCAAAGGCACCTTAACTGATTATGTGGATTGACTGAAAAAACAGAAAGGCCAGCAGAGGTCCAAAGGCACTTTCAGTTTTGGATCTATCTCTAGAGCTGTCAAAGAACTGAAGAAAGAATAAGGAAAGAATGGATATTGAATGAAAGCAAAATGAAAAATATCTTTACTGAATTTTTTTTTCAAATTATTAAAGTGAAAACCTCATTAATTTTGTGTGTGTGTGNTCATTAATTTTGTGTGTGTGTGTGTGTGTGTGTGTGTGTTGTGCCAGTAGACACAATTACATTGTATACCCAAATTCTACTGCATTCTTAGTGAAAACAACAGGTAGTCTCTTTATTCCTTAACATTTGTTAAGAAGTAGGGGAGGTGTCCATGATGGAGTGGGTGGATACCTGGAGGAGGTTGTGATCCAGTACAAGACCCACTGGAGAGAGAGGGCCCTTGTTCCAAGCTGGAGCAGTCTGTCCCTTGGAGGTCTGCACCCCAATGGGTGGAAGAAGTGACCCATGCCACAGGAGTTTTGGGAGGGCTGTCTGCCAATGGGAGGGATGCACACTGCAGCAGGTGCGGTTTGGCTGCTGCTTGTGAGAGTGGACCCGTGCCGGAGAAGTTAATGGAGAACTGTCTCCCGTAGGAGGGACCCCACGGTCTCACAGGGGAAGAATTCCTCTCCCTGATCAGTGGAAGAAAATCTCCGTAATGAACTGACCAAAACCCCCGCTCCCTGTCTCCCTGTGCTGTCGGTGGGAAGGAGGGAGGGGCTGGGGGAAAAAGGTATTTTAAGGGCTTATTTTACCTCTCATTATTCTCCTCTGATTCTGTTAGCAATAAATTTCACTTTGCAACTTTAAGTTGAGCCTGTTTTGCCCTTGAAATGTTTTCTCCTGGTCCTTATCTCAACTCAGGAATCCTTCGTTTCCTTTTTTTCCAAAAATTAAAAATTAGTGTATAAATATTCAAAGAAGGTGTGGCAGATGGTTTTATGCACTGACAACCCATTTCTAAATTTCTCACTGGAGATCTGAGCTCCATATTACTTTAATGACTGCTTTGATAGTATGTAATATTAAATTTTCATACCTTTAAAAAATCTTTCTGTCCATAATCAAGCACAAGCCTGTATTTGCTTTTTATTTAAAAATGTAATATCATATGTCTTGGTAAACTTAATATATTGTTTTAATTTTGTTAACTGTCTGAGAGTGTCTGTCTTATAGTACCTTGCAGGCTATGAATATTCAAGAGATCTTCTACTAAGCAATTTCAATTAATCTGTCTCTCATATCATAACCAGAGAAAGAGTTTGCATTTTTTACAGGAAATGGACAGAGTCCCAGATATACATTGCCTGCCAGAATTTATACTTCCCACTGTTCAGAAAAGAAATTGTGCAGGATTTACTACCAATGTTACAATCAGGTTGCAATAAATGTTACTTTGAATTAGGTGTGCTTTAATTTACCGTGACTTTTACATCTCTAAGCACCCTGTTGGAGTTCTGCTGTTAATATTAACTGAAGCACATGGTTCCTTTGTTACTCCTTAATGGACCTATCCCACAGAAATTGAATTCTCACAGCTGCCATGCACTGCAAGCCTCTAAGGCTGGGTACCCAAGGTGCATAATCCTGGGGCAACTGATAGACTGTCCTTTGTAGAGCGTTAGAGCTTTCTTCAGGGCTGCCATACCACTTCAGGTGGCCTTCCACAGCCTCCTCATCTAGATCCACGGAGAAGAACCATATCCAGGTAATGGATGGAATTGTTTCTGGAAGTGCTGACACACCTGTCCATTTTAACAGGCATCCTCTGGACATTACAGGGCTTTCCAAGTATTTCAGGTCACAAGCGTGATACCAACCTGGAATGAAAATATTAAACTGTATGAAACTTGATGAAAGAACACTTTTTATTGAGTGGCTGACAAGTAATAGGAAAGCACTGCAAATTCAATGCTTTCACTCTTACATTTTGTCCAAGGCTATCAAAATTTGATTCTTACTATGTCCACAATATGTTTCCTAAGGTACGAGGTTCCTACTTAACTGAAAATTCTCCAAAATTCAGAAAAAGAAGGACCTTCCCACAGATACTTCATTTCCATAGCCATTTGACCATTTCATGTTTCATAGTTAAACCGGGGACATGGTACTAGCATTCCTAGCAATACAAGAGATTTCTCTAAATATAGGAGCTTAAGATAAATTCATTTGTGATTTCTCATGTAACCTGATCTTGACTAAAATTATCAGAACATCAAAGAAAGCATTTTGATATAGCACTTGTCAAAGCATATCTCTAAATATAGCTCTTCATATCTTTTACTTTGTCAGTCAAGCAGCTTATGTTGGGGTTAGAGAAAGACATTGAATACCAACTGAGCATCATAATTTATGGAGATGGAATACTATGATAAAAGCAGCACCACCAAGAAAGCCTTTCCAGCCTCCCCAACCTGTTTTCTGCCTGTAAATATGTCTTGAGCTATCATAAAATCATTGAATCACAGACTGGTTTGGGTTGGAAAGGACTTTAAATATCATATTGTTTCAACCTGCCTGCCATGTGCAAGAACACCTTCCACTAGACCAAGTTTCTCACAGGGCCATCCAGCCTGGCCTTAAACACCTACAGGGATGGGACATCCACAGCTTTTCTGAGCCTGTTGCAGTGCCTCACCGCCCTCCCAGCTGAGAAATACATCTGAAGCATGTAGCTCACTTTGCAAGCTGCAGATTGAGCTGCGGGTAGGAGCCTGAACAAAAGGCCATGAACTGCCAACCCTTTGGATAAAGAGGGGAATGAAGACAAGTAGTGCCAGCCAGGCGAATGGACATTGAGAGACACAACAGGAGTAGCAGGAGTCAAGAAGAAGAGCAAGACTTGGGCAGGGGTAGACTGTGAGAGTATAAAAGGTCGGGGCTTGCTTTGTTGAGGGTTCCTCCTCAGAGACACTAGCTCAGGCTATTTCTGTGTTACTGTGCTGGGAACAAACTTCTCTGTGGAATGAGAGAGATGAGACTTTGCTAGGAGGAAGTCTGGTCGGAATATGTGGGTGTGTGTTTAGCAAAGCAGGGGCCTGTCAGGTCACTGGAACCACTCACTGTGAAGGGGCTTTTGTCCCATCAATGAATGTCTCTGGCCTTGGGGTGTGACTGCCAAGAGAGGCTCATGAATGGTCAGACTGGGAAATTTCCTTAACATTGACAGTTTAATATCTAATCTAATCCTACTGTCTTTCAGTTATCCCTACTTCTGTCACTACATGCCCTTGTAAAAAGCCCCTCTCCAACTTTCCTGTAGGTTCCTTTCAGGTACTGGGAGGCTGCAATTAGGTACCTCAAAGCCATCTCTTTTCCAGGCTGACCAAACTCAGCTTTTGCTGTTGGAGACGTGCTCCATACCTCTAATGAACTTGGTAGCTTTCCTCTGGACTTGTTCCAACAGGTTGATGCCCTCCCTGTGCTGCTCCTCACCTACCCATATCCCTCAGGACCATGAATTCCACCAGTGCAGGATCACTGCAGCCCAGGCTGTCTCCCATCTTGATAGCCCCAATTAGCTCATGTGTTGGTGACCAGCACACTCAGTAACACAACCCCTCCACTAGGGCTGTGTATTAGCCCCTCCTGTGGGTCAGGAATTTATTTTCCATGCATTCCAGGCATGTCCTAGACTGCCTACAGTTTGCTCTGCTACTTTGCCAGCGGATACTGGGGTGGCTGAAGTCTCCATCAGGACAAGAGCCTGCGAGTGTGACCCTTCCTGTAGCTGGAGCAAGAAGGTCTCATCAATAGGCTAACGATGGTCAAGGACCTGTAGTGACATCGACCACAAGGTTCCCTTTGTTGCCTCAGTCTCTGTTTCTTACACACAGGCTTTTACCTGCTCATTGTTCTTCTTCAGTTCACAGGTTGTTCTTCAAGGATGGCTCAACACGCTCAATCCCCTTCTTGATATAGAGGCAACCCCTTCATCCCTCCTTTCTCCCTGTCCCTCCTGAATACCCTCTAGCCATCAATAGCTGCACTCCAGTCAGGGGATTCCTCCCACCAGGCTTCAGCAATGGCAGCGAGGACATAGCTTTCCAGCAGTGTGGTGGCTTCCAGCTCCTCCTGTTTGTTGCCAACACTGCATGCAATGCCGTAGAAGCACCTCAGCTGGGCCACTGGCCATGTCTTCCTACAGATACACCACTTCCTTCCCATCAGATCATTCTCTGCTGCTTCGCTGTTGTTGGCTCCTGTTACCTCAGGAGTCCCTGGCCCATCTCCATAAGTCTGAAAGTGTGTCTCAGTGTGGTCAGCGTTCTGTGACTTCAGAGTCAGCAGCAGAGAGCCCTCACCAGCACCCCGTCCCTCTAACCTTTGCCTCTCATACTACAGCTAGCCAGGGATAAGTGAGACACTAGTTTTCCCAAGCAAACAGGGTCTTCCTCACTGAGAAACATCTGGTGCCAGCATGTCTGGTGCTGCATAAGCCTTTCCATTGTCATAAAACACAACATTTCTGCAGTGACGCCAGCCATGGAGACATATACTAATAGGCTCGACCTGTCTGTTTCTTCCAATGTTGCTGTCTTCTCCTGGAAGAATAGAGGAGAATATTTCTTGTGTGCCAGATTCCCTTACCCACTGCCCCAACACCCTGAAGGAATTTTTGGTCACCCTCGGACTACATGCTGCCACTTCATCACCCCCTCCATGGAAGAATAGTAATAGTAGTCCAACACCCAGCAGTTTTCAGCCTGTTGTCTGCAGGTGTTTTACAGACTCTGCCTACCTTAAGGAGGGAGAATCCGTAGTAAAAAGGTTTTATTTCCATGCTAACAACTAGCAGAGAAAACCCCCGTTTTGGTTTGATGTTTGGTTTTTTTTTCTCAAAATACTAAGCTCTCAATAACATCAGGATTGCATGCAGGGTTTCTATTTATCTCTGAGACAGTAATTGACTGAAATGTTACAATTTTTTGCCTGCTGCAACTTTGATTTTCTCATTTTTCCAGATACACACAGCATTCCAATAGCTTTGTAAATTCATGCCAAGAATGAAGTTCAGATAATTGCAGCATTAAAATTACTTGCTATAGATTAAAATATTAAAGTTTTAAAATGTAATAAAATAAACTAAATACAAGTAAAATACACTAGGGACTGTGATTCTTAGCCAGCATGAAAATTCACTATATTTGGTGGGAATGCTCATAAGATCCAGGACTGATCTTCAATATATCCAGAATCTGCACCAATATTAGTCTGCAGATCACAGAAAGTACAGCTTTGTAAGCTTTTTTTTACAGTCTTGGTAATTAACATGAATTAAAGGTTAGCAGCACTGGATATACTTTTTTTTAAAATTCAAGTATAGCAAAAATCAATATAAGTAAACAGAAAACTGCTGTTAAGCCTCATGTTAACTCAATATGTAGGTGGTTTTTTCAAGTTTTGTTTTGATTTCCTTGGGCAAGCCCTACATGTCATAGTTATAGTCTTTCATATTAAACAAAGAAGTTTAATTAAGATTAAATTCAGCTGTAGGAAAACAAAGTGTGGACAATCTAGCATCAGGTTTCAGACAGGGAGTCCTTAGTGAGCATCAGAAAACATACTTACCTTTGCCATCTTCTTTACATTTTCTGGTGTAGCAATAAAAGCCTCAACTGCATATGTACAGAGAGACATTACTATTGTTATTGTGATAGTTGTTAACGTTTGTCTCCCCCTCTCAGAAGGGTTCATACAACATACTTTACACTGTCCAGATGGTTTTTTATGCTGGATTATAGAACCACAAAATATCTCAAATCGGAAGAGACTCATAGAGGTCAGCAAGTCCAACTCCCTGCTCTTCACAGGGCTACTTAAAATTAAACCATAACACAATCATCCAGATGCTCCTTCAACTCTGTCTGACCACGGCCCTGGGCAGACTGTTCTAGTGACTGACCACCCTTTGGGTTCAGACCCCTTCTCAAGAAGATCCCCTCTTTCATCAAGGAAGTCCACATCTCCCCCTAATTCAGAATCATCATCAAACTAACTTAATGTACGTTTGACTCCTGCATCCAGATAATTTAT
>WAAE01011474.1:68923-101169 GCA_013400495.1 Nicator chloris | reverse complement strand
TTCTATTCTATTCTATTATAATAATTTATTAATAAATAATAAATCAGATCAGGGTTGGATGGATCCAACATGAACAGACCCAGCAGAGATGGATTCACTCCACCCTTTTTCATCCCTGTGGAAAAAAATCAGGGCAAATATTACCAAGTTTCTTGTAACTTGACAAAGATTTAGCTAAAGTCAAGTTTCTTGACTTTACCTAAATCCTACTCGGGAGATTCCCAAAAATATCAAAGCAGCTCCTCCCCCTCTCCCACCCTTCTCCCTGTGGCCATTTTGACAAGAATTGGGAGTTTAAATTTGTCATTTAATTATTTGATTCCCTTTATTTAATTATTTAATCTCCTTTATTTAGTTTATTTTACTGAATTATTTCATTTGTTCTATTCAAAGATTGAATTTGGTTTTAATTTTATTTATTCTTGCTGTTTATTTTGTGGGGACAGGGAGGGACACGAGGCGGAGCAGCCACAGCAGCAATTCCCAAAAAATTTTGCTGTGCTGGGAGAAAAAAACTCATTCCCAGAGGTCCAAAGGGTGTCTTTGGATGGATCCTTTGCAGCCATTCCTGCCAAATGCCTGTTTTACCTGGAGGAGTCGTGTCCTGAGTCACAGGAAAAGTGGGATTGGGAGGAAAGCCGCAGGAAATATCCCCATGGATCCAAAACAGATCCAATCCCAGGCTTTCCCAAAGAAATGGTGTTGCTTCCTCAGCCAAGGTGTGGTGGCAGGGAAATAAAAGCAAAATCTGGGTTGCACGAGAGGTAATTCCCTTATTCCAGGTGGGATAGCAAAGGAAAAAGGAAAAGCAGGAAAACTCCCAGGAACATGAGCCCTCCTGGAGGTCAAGCTTTGAGTGAAGAGCAGAGTTTAACTTAAGAGCAGAATTAGGGAGACACCAGAAAGGGTTGGTCGGTCCCTCTGGGAAAGGTGGCGTTAGTTTGGGATCAGCACTCAGGAAATGGGAATTTTAGAGGGGAACTAACACATTCCTGCTGGTTTTCAGGGATATCCTGGGAAGGACGGCCTGAGAGGTGAAAGAGGCCCCCCAGGCCCAAAGGTAGGTCGTGATTCCACATTTTTGTGGTGGTGCCACCACCTTGGGCAGGTCAGAGGGGAGGAAAACCCAGCTCAGGTCTCCTTTGACCCCCAAAAAAGTTTGGGATTTCAAAGCAGAGCTCCTGGGATGGGCGCAGGAACTCGTGGTCGTGCCGGCTCCTTCTTTAGGAGGAAGAATGTTCTCCAGGAGTCAAACAGGATGAATTTCTGGAATGTTCATGGATTGTTCCTTCCTTTCCTCCTCCTGCAAGCTGAAGAGCACACGAAAAGGGGTGGAAGGAGGAATGGCTTCAGATCCCACACATCCAAGATCTTTGGAGGTGGGAACAACTCCTTCCTTAACAGAGAGGAAAATGCTGCAGGAAGCAGCACCAGTGGGGACAGGGAGATTTCCTGGTTTCCTGAGATCCTTACCTTTGCAAAAGCAAGGATTTATCCAGGGGACAGGCATCCCAAATCCTCCCTGGCACACCTTGGCTGGAGATGCCATCGGGGCCTCCCTGGTGCCCTTCATTCCACCGGAATCTGTCGATGCAGAACCCGGATTTCGGTGAAATGAAGCCCCTCAGAGAGGCAGGTCAGCCCCACCTCAGCAGATGTTCCTCGCCCCAGGAGCCTCCAGGCTGGGCCTTCCAAACCCCCCTGCAGCTCATCCCTGATTTCATCCGTGCACAATCCAAGATCTCTCACCTGGAGATGGCATTCCATCACTGTGGGAGCCCATCCCGCTGGAGATGTTGGACCCAGCCACGTGTGGGGCCACCAGCACCATGGCCACCTCCAGAAGGGACCACTGCTGCCTCGGGAAGGCTGACCTGGAACAGAGACAGGACAGAGCTGGAGAATAAAGCAGGTATTTATTGAAAGGCCTTTAAGGATACACCTTGGGCAGGGCAAGAGCCTGGCCAGGGCTACACCCAAGGTGGACCCAAAATGGACACAAAATGGACACAAAATGGACCCAAAATGGACACAAAATGGTCACAAAATAGACACAAAATGGTCACAAAATGGACCCAAAATGGACACAAAATGGACACAAAATAGACACAAAATGGTCACAAAATGGACACAAAATGGACACAAAATGTCACAAAATGGACCCGAAATAGCCACAAAATGGCCACAAAATGGACCCAAAATGGACCCAAAATGGACCCAAAATGGACACAGAATGAACACAAAATGGTCACAAAATGGACACAAAATGGTCACAAAATGGACACAAAATGGTCACAAAATGCACCACCGGTCACCAGGTCTCACACTTTTATAAGTTTTGGTCCATTTGCATATTGGGGTTATTGTCCAATTACAGCTTCAGGGTGTGAAGTCCCATCCTTCTTGTTTTCTCTCTTCAGTCCATCGTTGTTCGTGTTTTTGGGCCTGAGGCTTGTACCAGTTGTCCTTGGTGTCCATCTGGGAAAGGATTTGTTTTGTGTCCCTGAGTGACCCTGAGTGTGAGCTCAGAGCTGCACCCCTGGGCAGCACAGAATCTGAAAATCATGGAAGTTAAAACTTCAGGCATCACCACCAACCACGGCGACACCTTGGCCGTCGTCCTGCTCGGTGTCCTCCGCACTGATGGCACCAGTGGCACTGAGGGACCTCAAAAATCTTGTCCTTTTTCACACGTTGGCGGCCAAGAGGTGGAGAAAGGGATGGAGCAAAGCTCTGGGCCAAACCTCACTTGATGCTGCTCGCGGGCCAGGCTTTCCCTACAAAATCCAGCTGTGCCCGTGTCCAGCGGAGGAGGGAAGGAGCCTATGGAGCAGGGTGGGATTCCAACCCCTAAATGGGATTTATCCGGGATTACAGAGCGGGCTGGCGGCAGATGATCCCAGATGTGGGATTACTCCCCTTCCTCTTCTCAGAATATTACTTCCCTTTCCTTCACGGAAATGACGGAATTAATGAGCTGATCTCGTTTATTCCAAGGGAGAACCTGGCCCACCGGGAAAGGGAGTGGAAATGAAGGTAAATAAGTCAAAATTAAAGACCATATAAATGTTGGATGCACCCCCCCCTCTCTGTCTGGGTTGGGATGGCAGAGGGGACCCGATGTGTGTCCCCTTGGCCATCAGCCACCTCCAGGAGAAACTTCCTGGAGAGCAGAGGGGGAGAAGTTGGAACCTTTCTTTCCCCTTGCAGGACCTGGAGAGGCTTTTTGAAGCGTACNCACCTTTCACCATCCCAGGGTGCTCCAAACCCCATCCAACCTGGCCTTGGACACTTCCAGGGATGGCGCAGCCACAGCTTCTCCGGGAATTCCGTTCCAGCCCCTCCCCACCATCCCAGCTGAAAATTCCTTCCCGATATCCAACCTAAATCCTCATTCAGTTTAAAACCCTTCCCTCTTGTCACATCCCCATATTCCCACGGGAAAAACCACTCTCCCTCTTTTTTTAAGTCCCCTTGAAGCCCTGAAAGGCCGCAGATGTAGGGGGTTTTTCTTTAGGATTTCTTTAGACCCCACAAAACCTTCTGGATCAGCTCCTTGATCCCAAACCTATCTCTAAACCATCCCTCGGCTGTCCCTGCCCTGTGAGCCGCTGGGAATGCGTCATTCCTTGTTTTGGGGTGGCTGCTCTTGGGTTGTCACCTGTCGGGGGCAGGAGGGTGGCACTGGGCTGCCTCACTGGTGTGCACTGGTTCCAGCTGGCGCTGCTGAGGGACCTCTCCGAGGCGATCCTGCGGGATGGGCTGGATGGGCTCCTGGGCGGCTCCAGGACGAGCGAAACTTCCCAGGAAAACCAGGCAGCCCTGCCTGTCACCGTGAGTAGCGTCACCTGCCGGGGGTGACAAGACCCCCAGGGCGTGAGGGAGATGGGGATGAGCCACCTGACAGGGTCAGGGTCACCTCTGTCATCCAGCAGCTCACGGGGGCTTGGGAGAGGCTATGGCTGGAGCCGGGATCTGGGATCTTTGGGATAAAGGGATACAAAGCACGCATTTTTGAGTGGGAATGAAGGAATCAGTCAAGCTTTGTTGTCCATTGCTGGATCGGTCAGTGTCTCACAAACAGGGTGGGACTCTGTCCAGTTGCAGACTTAGGATTTATTACCTGTCTGTATCATACAAGCAATAAGCAAGAGACACAGGAAAACAACAAAATCCATGCAAAGCTGGATCAAAGACACAACAACAACTGAAGCAGAAGATTTTATAGATATTTTCTCAACTAATAGTTTACAAGAAGTTTAGAGTCATATTACTCTAGCAAATCGGAGAAGGACCCACATGGGTTTCATATGAACAAAAGGCTTCTATAAACCTAAGAAACAACACACAATAATTCATTATTTAGGATTGAAACTTTTTCTGTCTTTGCAAAGCATATACCTAGGACCTTTTACATCCTGAACCAGCAATCAGTCCTTGTTCTTGTACCTTATGATGGGTATAAATGTATTTACTTGTCTCCTAATTTCTTAGCTTTCCATGGGAGAGTTTTAAGATTCCGTAGCCTTTTTAGATTTCCACAGTCCATAGAAGCCATTCCCAAAACCACCAAACTGTCCTTGTGCCCTCCGGGAGCTTTTGGAAGCACCAAAAGGGGTCATGAGTGGGGTCTCGACAGCAAAAGGGATCCCAGGGAGGGAGGAGGATTCCTTGGAAGGAAAGTTTGGATGTGGCCAGCAAGGAATTCCCCCCATTCCCCCCATCTTGGCTCAGAAGTGTCACCAAGTGGGACAGAGTGTGCTGGAAGGTCAGGAAAGGTTGGAATGAAGCCACCAGGATCCAGCTCCTCACGGCTGTGGATTCTGGGAGCTCAGGGCTGTCATTGTCACACCAATCCCTCGTTTTGGTGCAGCAGGATCCGCCGGTGTCCAACACTTCCCACCGCGTCCCGGCCGGCACCGAGGTGACAGGAGAAGGACAGAGCCTGGAGCTGGAGGCTCCAGAGGTGCCGCTGTCTGGAGGATTCCCTGAGGTGAACACAAACAGCAGGAAAGATGAAACTGGGGTTTTACTGTGCCCAGTTCTGGGCTCTTCCAATCGGGAAGGACATGGAGCGTGTCCAGGGCAGGGAATGGAGCTGGGGAAGGGTTTGGAGCCCCAGGAAAGGCTGAGGGAGCTGGGAAAGGGGCTGAGCCTGGAGAAAAGGAGGCTCAGGGGGGACCTTGTGGCTCTGCACAAGTCCCTGCCAGGAGGGGACAGCCGGGGGGGTCGGGCTCTGCTCCCAGGGAACAGGGACAGGAGCAGAGGGAATGGCCTCAGGCTGGGCCAGGGCAGGCTCAGGGTGGACATCAGCAGGAATTTCCCCATGGAAAGGGTGCTCAGGCCTTGGAAGTTCCCAGGGAGTTTGGAGTCCCCACCCCTGGAGGTGTCCAAGGAACACCTGGAGGTGGCACTGAGTGCTCTGGGCTGGGGACAAGGTGGGGACCAGGCACAGGTTGGACTCCGTGGTCCTGGAATTCTCTTCTATCCTGGGATTCCGTGGAGTGTCTCCTGCCCTGGCAGGGACGGATCCAATCCCATTGTCAGGATGGGTTGGGATTGTTGGGATGTCCTGGGCAGCGCCAGGAGCTGGGACTGGATGATCCCTGTGGGTCACTTCCCACTCAGGACATTCCATGATTCTGTGACTCCAGAGCCTCATTTGGAGTAACCAGACAAATTCCAGCCACCTGCATCCTGATTAGCAGCTTCTATTTATGGGAATTAGGAATTTATCCACAATTTTTAGGCTTCTCTCCATGCTGGGCTTCCTGTAGGAGGCATCTCCTGGGGTTTTATCTCCCTCCGTGGCTGGATCAGGATGATCCAATTCCTCAAAGACTGGGACAAGGTGGGACAAGACATTCCCTCTCAGCTCCAGGCTCCTCCCATGTCCTCAGGCTTTTCCCAGTTTTTCCAAGCTGGATTAGGACATTTTAGGGGCTTGAGAGGGGAGGTTTGCACCAAGAGACACAACCCTGGAGTCAGAAAAAATTGGGATTTGGGATACAGAGAGCCCAAAACTGTCTCTGTTGAGCTTTGGGAACCCAACCCAAACTGGAAAAAAGGATTTGGGACCATCAGAGCATCCCTCAATCCCTCAGGGAATCCTTCCTTTTCCATTGGTGCTGACTGGATGCAAAGGAGTTAAAATTCCCAGAGCTTGACTGGACTGGATCATTGGAATTTTGAGTTTTGCCCCTATTTTATTGCAATGGAAAATGAAATTAGAGAAAGGATAAGGATTTCTGCATGGATCAGTGTCAGGGCCTGGGAAAGGGTCCTGCTGTCCGTTTTTTCCCGTTTTGGTTTTTTTTTTCCCAGTAATTAATGGAATTTTGTCAGCATTTATCCATCCCTCTCTGCAGAGCTTGGCTGTGCCCCCACCACATCCAGGAGATCTGCAGGAAAACCATTCCCTGGATCTCCTGCAGCCCTTGGAGGAGAGGCTGGAAGGACAACCCCAGCAGGACACCAGCCAGGTACCTTTTTCCAAGGATTTCAGACCAGTGCTGGACTGGGAGGGACTGGGATGCAAACCTTAATCCTGGGGTGGCGTCTCCAAACCCCTGGGAAACACCAGAACTCCTGGAATGGGCTGATGGGAGTGACAAAAATCCCTTGGGAAATGTTCTGTTGGTTAATTCCAGAGTTTTGGGGGGGGAAACCAGGATAATCCCATTTTACCCGATCCCATCTGGCCACACCATCCTTGTATTATTCCAGCCTGGTTGACTGAAGAGCTGATGATTCCCAAGACTTTTAAAACATGGATAAGGCAGGCTCCAAACAGGGAATTTAAAATATGCCCCCTACAGGGAACTTCCTTTTCCTTCCCGCTTTCCATGGATGTGGAAATTCATGGATATGGTCTCAGGATATTCCACAGATATTCCAGGATATTCCTGCTGCGCTCTGGAGCATCCAAGTCATTTAAAGAGGAGGATTTAAGGGTCTGGGCAGGAATTTGGGGATTTTCTCTCATCCCTAAAATCCCGCTTCCCTCTGCTTTCCTGCCCTCCTGGGCAGAGATTCCCTTCCCAAATCCTGCTCCAAACCCAGCACTCTCCACTTGGGACATCACTGTATCCCTATGGAATTCTTGGATATACCCAGAGCCCGGACAGCAACAGCTTTAAAAAGTGAAGGGCAAAATCCCTCGGACGTTTCCTTGCAATCAGCAAGGATATTTTTAAGGATGGCAAGATGGGAGCACCTGGAAGTGGGGAGATCCTGCTCCAGGAAATCCTGTTCTGGTTTATCCAGCTGGCCGAACTCTTCCTTCTGCTCCCATCCCTTTATCCCTGCCCTGGCTCGGGAAACGAATTCCAGGGTTAATCATGGAGCTGGAATCACGCTGGCTCAGCAGCCACGAGAGGGCTCCCGGCTCAAACGCAAAAACCTGGAGTGGGAATTGCGGCTCTGGAGGCGCCGGGATGTGCCAGGAGCATCCATGGGCTCTGCTTTTCCTCCTGGAGGCAGCGATTCCCTCTCTCGGGAATGGTTAAGCTGCAGAAACACAGAGGATGGAGCGCAAATCCCTCGGTTTTTAGAATCGTGGAATGGTTTGGGTGGGGCGGGATTTTAAGGATCATCCCATTCCATCCCCTGCCACGGGCAGGGAAACTTCCACCATCCCAGGGGGCTCCAACCTGGCCTTGGACACTCCAGGGATCCAGGGGCAGCCACAGCTGCTCTGGCAATTCCAGCCCAGCCAGGAATTCCTGCCCAAGATCCCATCCCTCCCTGCCCTGTGGCAGTGGGAAGCCATTCCCTGTGTCCTGTCCCTGCAGGCCTTGTCCCCAGCCCCTCTGCAGCTCTCCTGGAGCCCCTTCAGGCCCTGGAATGTGCTGGAAGCTCTCCCTGGATCCTTCCCTTCTCCAGGGGAACATTCCCAGCTCTCCCAGGCTGGCTCCAGAGCAGAGGGGCTCCAGCCCCAGGAGTAGCTCCATGGATTCCTCTGGATTTGCTCCAGCAGCTCCTCCAGCAATCCCCATTTTATCAGGAGCTTTATAAACACAGAACAACTCCCACAAATTTTTTAGGACGCTCCAAACTCCCTCAGCAGGACGGGATCTGCATCCCAAGGATGTTTTCCTCACTCGCATTTGGAGTAAAATCCCGTTTATCCTCACGAGGAGGGAACAGCGGATTCCAAAGGCAGGGAAAGAGCAGCTCCCACATCCCAGAGATGCCAAGGAGGGATGGAGCCGGTTTTCCTGCCTGTTTTCCTGCCTTTTTTCCCAGAAGAAGCAGCAGGAATCACAAATTTCCACCTGTTCCAAGGGTCGTGGAGCCCGGAACAGCCCAGGAGCTCCATCCCTGAGGAGCAACTCCTGGCAGGAGTTACTTGGAAGCAAAGGAACCGATGGGAAGAGCGGGATGAGCCCAAATCCACGTGTCCAGAGCAGGGCTGGATGCTCCTCCATGGATGAGCCGCTGCTTTGGGGTTATGGGACCATCCCAAAAAATTCCTGCTCCTACACCCCTGGATTTAAGCTTATTCCTTTTCAGAGTTAATTTGGATAAATCCCCCTCATCTCCATATGGATAAACTCACGATTGCTTCATTTTCCTCCCTGAAATCCTGACTTTTTTTCTATTTTTCCCTTTCATTTTTTGCAGGAATATTTTTTTTCCTCTCCCTTTCATTTACATTTTTCTCTTCCCTCCTTTTCTCCCTTCCCCTCTTTTCCTTCCTTTTTTTTTTTTTCCCCTGCCAGCAACAAATCATTCCTTGAAAAAGCAGCAGCCTCCCAATTTTTTTCTTGGAAGTGCCTCATTCCTGGAGCAGGAAACTGCCCAAATTACGGAGGAATTACAGAATTAATGGAGCCTCATTACCTCCGGCAATTTCCCAGTAAATGGGATCCCAGGGAACATTCCAAACCTCAGCCAGGTCTTGGCAACCTCTGGAATCTCAGGAGTCAGCTCCACGAGGATCATGTGGAGCATTTTAGAGCCATTCCCAGGGAAATGAGCAGTGCCTGGGAAGGAGGGATGGGAAAATCCACGTGGTGCCATCCCATGAAATGATCCCATGAAAATCTCTGGGAGATTTTCCCTCCTTTATCCCAAAAAAAACCACCCTGGATGGGTTCTCCCCATGCCAGTGTATCCTTCATCCCTCTTTTATCCCTTTTTCCCTCATCCTCTTCCAGAAAATAATTCCATTTTTAATTGGCTCAAATTTTGGGGTTTTTTTTCCCTTGTGAGCCAGAAATTTGCTGTGCTCATTATCCATGAGGTGGAATTATTCCATGGTTTGTTAAAACCCAGGAAAACAGGATGATCATCCCTGAAAACCTCACCGAGCTGCACTCACCAACAGTCCCTGGAAGTTTAGGATTTATTTTCCCTGCTTAAACCATCCAAAAATCCATGGAATTAATGAAGGTGAATCCCAATCTTTGTTCCTAAACAAAACAAAACAAAACAAAAACAAAACAAAACAAAAACAAAACAAACAAACAAAAAAAAAAACCAAAAAAAAAAAAAAGGGAATATCCCTAAATAACTGCACCACATCCTGATTTCTCCTTCTTGTGCTCCTGGAAGATCTCAGGAATTTTACGGCAAATAAATTCAATTTTTTGCTTTCAGATCCAAACATTCCCCAAATATTTGGCTCGGGAAATAATTGCTGGGAATATTCTCATTTTTCCAATGGATCATTTCCTACTGCTGCTATGGAAAAGCAGGAGCAATTTAGGAGCCAGGGCAGGAATTATTTGCTTTACTTTGTGCGCCTTAAATATTCCAAATTATCTCCGAGGGGCTGATTAACGTATGGCCGTTAATTGGCATTATTTAATGGTTTATTCCAACTGGATGCTCCAGGTGCAATAAACACGGAGTTGCCCGGGAATGGCTGGAGCAGGGAAGGATTTCAAGTTCCAAGCTGGAATGTTTTAGACGGGGTTTTGTCACTTTTGAAACGGCCGCGGATTTGTGGCCTTGGTGACAAATTGGAAAACGGAATCATGGAATTCTTAAGGTTGGAAAAGATAATTTTGTTGTGTTGGTGTTATTATTTTATAGTTAGGATTTCATGGAGTCACGGAATGGGTTGGGAGAGATCCTAAAGCCCATCCAGGTCCATGGGCAGGGACACCTTCCACTATCCCAGGTTGTTCCAAGCCCTGTCCACCCTCACCTTGGGCACTTCCAGGAATGGGGAATCCACAGTTTCTCTGTGAAACCTTTCCCAGGGCCTACCGACTCCCTGGCCAAGGAATTCTTTCCTCCCATCCAATCCAATTCTCTCGTCTGTTGGTTTTAAACCATTCCTCGTCCATGTGTCAGGTGCTGCGTTTCCCTTCCCGCAGGAAACTGGGAATTCCGACGACGGCTCCGCGATCCCAAGGCACAGATCCAGGAGATCTCCTGGCCATGAGGGACACCCGCTAGGGATCCCGTTCCAGAGCCATCCCTGTGATCCAGGAGGAAGCAGTGCCCCTTTCCTGGAGGCTCCATCGCCAGCTCATCCCCCCGGTGCTCCAGGAGCTCAAAAATTCCCGTTGGGATCCACAGTGAGCAACGGAAGTGGCTCCCTGTTTTCCCACCTGGGCAAAGACATGACCAGTGTGGAAATTTAGGGATCAATATCCATAGATAAAGCAGGAAACAGCTGCTGCAGGAACCATTTTTCACGGGCAAACAGATCCTTCTCCATGAATTTATCCAGGGAAATGAGGGAACAGAATAATCTGGTTTTTTGGGGAAAACAGGGCAACTGGAATCCCCTTGGAATGTCGAAGATATTTCCCTGTGGGGGTGGTGATAGACCTGTCCATTCCTGACATTCCAGGGATCTTTAACATCTTTAAGATCCCAGAAATGGGGGGAAGGGAAGTTGATTTTTATAACATTTATGAGCAAAAATTCCTATTCCCAGGAGTTAAGGATGGAACATTCGGGATGGTTTTCCCATGAGTGGATTTCTTTGAAAGGAGGGAGTCACTCTCACCCTGCATTCCCAGGAGGAATGAGCTGAGCTCATCCACACCTTCTCCAGAATTTCCGGGGTTAAAATGGGACACTTGTGCCATTGCCAAAAGCCGGGAATTCCTCAGGGATTCCTCAGGAATTCCTTGGTCCTGGCAGCTCCCAGATGTCCTATCCAGGCTGGAGCAGATCAGGAGCCTGGTGGCCACCCCAAATCCAAACAGGAACCCTCCAAAGGCTCCTGGTGATCCCTGGAAACCCCCAGCTTCCCTCTGGGATTCCCCACTTCCTTCCCCACATCCCATTCCTCAGAAGTGTCTTTTCCATGGCTCAAGGAAAAGTTTTTCCAGCTGCTCTCACACTTCCCTCTCCTCTTTTTGAATCCAAGGCATATCCAGGCCCTCATCATCCAAGGAGAATTAAGGTAGGGAATTCCTCCTGTCCTGCTCTTATCCCAGGGAGGAGGCAGCTGCTCCTTTCTCCCATCCCACCCTATCCCATGGATCCCGTCCCATCCCATGAATCCCATGGATCCCATCCCATCCCATTTTTTCCTTGCAGAAGGAGGGAAGTGGCCCAGCAGATCCCTCTTCCCGTGGCCCAAAGGTCAGTGCTCTTATCCCACTTTTTAATCCGCATTCCCAGGACAATGATCCATTTTCCCAGAGCTGCCTCACTTTGGAAACTGAGGAATGACAGGGAAAAATCAGAAAACTCAAGAAGAAATCAATGGTTTTGCCGCTGGTGATGAGCAGAAATTCCAGGATGGAATTTCTTTCACAGCTGATCCAAACACGGGATTTGTGTTTTGGGAATCCTCAGTCAGTTTGGGATTCTTCCTGTCTCCTTCAAATTCCTGGAATTCTTGGAATTCCTTAACATCTGCAGTGTCCTGGAATAGGGAAACCCTTGATTTGTCACTTATCCCTGGCCTTTGCTCCAGGATTTTTGGTTTTCCCTCTGCATCCCCACAGCACGGGATAATTCCCAATTCGTTGTGGGAATGCGAGTGCTGGAAATCAGGGATTCCTCCACGGATATTTGCCAAAACCTGGAGCAGGAATGAGGGCAGCACCCACCCGGTGCAAAGAGGGAAGGGAAAATTCCTTGGAATAACGAATTTTTGGGATTGATTTTTTGGGGACTGGTTGTTTTCCAGGGAGAAATGGGAGCTCCTGGAGCCCGTGGAGACAAAGGAGAAAAGGTGGGGATGGGGTTTTCCAGCCTGATCCTTTGAAGCCATAATTCCATGTGCTGAGAGGGTTTGGAAAGGGAAAAGCAGTTGGGAATATGCTCGTGGAGGGGACAATCAGCTCCAATGGAAATCTGGATTGGCACATTCCCACCTTTTTCCCCTGAACCTTCCTGGGGGCTTTGTTCCCAAATTCCAGCAGTTTTTCCACACATCTGCCAGGCTCAGGAGGAAATACAAAATTTCAAGGTTGGATTTGGTGATTTCTGAGGAATTTTCCAGCCTAAATGATGGAATTGTGTTCTAGGACGCCGAAAATTCAAGGGGGAGGGGTTCCCAATGTTCATTTTCTGCTGGATAAGAGAACTAAAAGATGGGATGGGCAAGGAAAACCCAGCCCTGGCGCGAGGATAGGGATGGAAAAAAATGCCACGAGAAACCTCATTTGGGCAGTGGAAATTTATAGGGAGCAGCTGTCAGATCCAGCGGGGCGGGACACGGAATTTCGGGAGAAAGGGAAGGTTGGTAAAAGGCAGAATCCCACAGGGAATTTTGGATGGAATCCTGGGAGAAAAGGAGGGAAGAGAAGCGGCTGGAAAGGGAATTTTGTCTTGCAGGGACAGCCTGGGGACGTGGGAGAACCTGGAGAGAAGGTGAGTGCTGGAATCAGCTCCAAAGTTTATTCGGGAACCTCCTCCGAGGGCAGCCTGGGTGGGGCTGGATCCGATCCCAACCCTGGAATACCAGTGGATTAAATCTAAGGAATCACAGAGATGCAGATTAACCTTTGTCCGGCAGGATTAATGGTAGCAGACCAACAATATTGATATAACAATTAATTATTTATTGTTAATAAATAATTAGGCAAAAATATCATCGTCGGAATTATTTAGTATGGAGAAGCTGAAACTCCCAGGATAGGACAGAACCCTGCATTACACCAAAGTAATTTAATTTAATTTAAATTTATTATTTTAGTGTTTGAAAATTTAAATTAATTATTTTAAAGCAGTTACATTAAAATTAGCCAAGTAGAGATTGATGTCACTCACCCAGACAACGACCTGAGAGGGGCGTTTGATGTCCCCTCTCATCCCATCACTGAATTCCTTGGAATTAGGCCATTTTCCCAGGGTTTTTCTCCCACATTCCAGGCAGAGAATCCCTGGAAACCTCTTGCTCAGGGGTGGCAATTCCATGACCTCAGAATCCTCTCTTTATTCCCCAGGGCACCAAAGGAGAGCGAGGGGAAGAAGGTCAAAAGGTAAAGGACAAAGTCGGTGCCAGCCAGGGGTGACTCTTCCTCCTTTTCCCATTTCCCACATTCCCACCTCGGGATCAGTGTCCAGGTCACCTCCTGAGGCGTGGCTGGGGACCAGGGGGAGATTCCAGGAGGATCACATGGACAGGACACCTTGGGAATGAGTAATGGATGCCAGGGAATGAGTCTGACCCACAATCCTGGAACACCATTCCCGGGAATATTTCAAGAGGATCACACGGACAGGAGACCTTGGGAATGAGTAATGGATGCCAGGGAATGAGTCTGACCCACAATCCTGGGATACCGTTCCTGGGATTATTCCAGCTCCCTCTTTTCCAAAGCTGATTCCCAGCAGCTTGGTCTGCCCAGCTCAGATCGTCCAGAGGAGATGAGGGCTCTGCAGGAACCCTTGGAATGGGATCAGCTCTGCGGGATTTCAGCTGGATCTCCATGGAACAGCACGAACCAAACTCTCCCAGTGCTGGGTTTACGCTGGAAGGAGAATTCCTGATTTTTCCTGACTTTCCTTTCACAGGGAGAACCAGGAACTGGGTTCCGAGGTCCCATTGGCCAGGCTGGGCCACCCGGATTTAAGGTAAGGTTGAATCTTGCTTGGAGTTTTTTTTCCTCTTTGTCATCCTGGTTTTCCACTGCTGGATGTGGGGCTCAGAAGTGGCTGCAAAGAGAAAGCACCAAAATCACCCTGGAAAGGCAGGAGAAGGATTTGGGATAGAGGGGATGCTCTGTGTCCTCCAAAGGGCCGTTCCAGAGGGAGATCCTGAGGATAAATATGGAATCATGGAAGGGTTTGGGCTGACCTCTCTGCAATCAGCAGGGGCATCCTCAGGCTGGAAAAGAAAAAATCTAGGGAATTTTGACCTCAGCAGGAATGAGTTCCAGGGATCCCTGGGATGTGTGGATTCACCACAGGTCAGGAGCTAAAGGCTCTGTCCTTATTTAGCCATGGAAAAGCCCTTTTGTCACCAAAACTCGGGAAGAAAAGACATCCCAAAGTTCGGTGCCAATTTCTCCAGCCTTCGGATCTCATGGATCAGGACTGGGAGTGGTGTCCCAAATTCCGTGCACGGGTCACGGGAATTCAAGGAGACATCCCAGGCTTTCTCCAGGACCTCCAGCAAATCCTACCCAATATCCCAATTCCTTGTGATTCCCTCACCAGGGCGAGCCAGGGGCCCCGGGACCTCCAGGAGCTCAGGGCATCCAAGGAATTCGCGGCAACGCCGGCACTCCCGGATCCCAGGGGGACAGAGGGGCCCCAGGTGTGCCTGGAATTCCGGGACAGAAGGTGAGGGGACGCCTTGGGTTGTGTTTGTCACCTCGAGGTGACCACAAGGAGCCAACTGCCCTTGCCAGGTGGCCCCTGTGGGTCAAACCCCCACAATTCCAGGTCTCCCTGAGCCTGGATGTTGTCAGGGAAGTGGGAACAAATCCCAGTTGGGAAAGGAAAGGTACCGGCAATGACTGGAACGATGGGATGATCCTCGGGTTCCAAAGGAAAACAGTGGAGATCCCAGGAAGTCGTTCTTCCTGGGAATTTAATGGTGTGGCTGCAGGAGGGGACTGGGAAGGAGTGGCCATAGCATGGGGATGGCAGCTGGAATTTTGGGGTCATTAATCCCTGAGAACAGAGGGAGGAATCCCAGAATCCTGGGATCACTGAGGCTGGGAAAGCCCTCCAAGGTCACGGAGTCCAAGTCCCCAGTAAGTGCCACATCCAGGGATTCCTTGGGCACCTCCAGGGATGGGGACTCCAAAGCTCCCTGGGCAGCCCCTTCCAATGCCTGACCATCCTTTCCATGAGGAAATTCCTGCCACTGCAGGGAACACTGGGATCACCAGCTCCTCTTTTGTCTGGATCAGGGAAATCAGGACCTTTCCCATCCGTGTGTTCTCCTCTCAAAGGGTTTTGTTTTCCAGGGGGAACGTGGGAGGAGAGGCCGGAGTGGATTTCCTGGCCCCACGGGACCATCGGGATCCCCAGGAAATGAGGTGGATTTGTACATATTCCCTGTGCCTTTTGGGAGGGATGGATGAGGGGCCTGGGCTGGATGGGCTTTGATCCTCTGGGAATGTTGGGACAGGAGAGCCCTGAGCACTTCCAAAGCACATCCTCTGTTTTCTTTCGTTCCCCTTGTCCTACAGGGAATTCCTGGGACACCTGGACCCAAAGGCAGCAAGGTCAGTGCCACCCTCCCAGGAAAGTCACGAGCAGAAATCCTGGGATGGGAATGGGACAAATCCCTGCCTTCTCCTGGCTCCTCATCCCTGACCCCGTCCTACTCCATCCCATTCCACCCTCACTCCCTTCCTCCCATGGTTGCTGGAGCACCCTCCAGAGACAACAGCAGGAAATCCATGGAACTGAGTCTCCTGAGTCTTCCCAGGAATTCAGTCCTGGCCAAACTAATCAGGAATTGTGTGGTGGGGTTTCCCTGCTCCAAGTGGCACCTCTGGAATTCTGTTTTCCAGGGAGAAGTCGGCGTTGGAGCCGCTGGCCCCAGAGGCCCCCATGGATTCCCTGGCCCTCGGGTAGGTCCATCCCTAAATATTCCAGGCTTGGATTCCTGCAGCCTCCAGCCTCCTTTGAAGGCAGCTTTATCCATCACCTCCCTCCCACCCATCCCAGAAATTCCCCAAAGGGTTTCAGGCAGCAAAATTCCCTTTTCCTCCCATCCCTGGGAAGTTTCGGTCTCCTTCCGGCAAAGACGGAGTCGGAATTGGAGGCCGTGTTTAAATTTGCTGCTCCTGCGGCTGTCCCACAAATAAATCAGGATTTCATGGCCCAATCCATCGGGACAAACTCCCCACCTGCCTCTGGATGAGGCCCCTGAGGCAAAACATTCCCCGGAAATGCCAACAGCTGTGAGTAAACCTTGCTGGAGCTTCGTTATCCAAAGGAAATGATGGAATAACGTTGCTGCTCTTCTGACTCCGGCATAAATCTAAATCCCAGGATCTCAGGTTGTGTTGGTTTCATGTGGGAGACCTAAATTTGGCCTCAGTTATTTGGAATTTGGACAATTCCCGAGGTTTAAAGGCAGGTCCTGTAGGGTCAACTCAAGGAGGTCGTAAAAGGCCTCCACGGACCCTCCAGCGCAGCTCTTTCATCCCAATCCGTAAAAACACCTGGCACCTAATCCCGGTGGAGGGATGAAGAGGTTGGACAGGTCCTCTGGAGACCGGGAATTCTGCCTGCCCCATTCCCAGCGGGATGGTTTGTGGGTTTGGGATTCCCTGCCTGCTGCACCCCTCGTTGCACTGCCTGCCCCTCTGCATCCCCCAGGGTGACGAGGGCATCGTGGGAATGCGGGGTCCCCCTGGAATGATGGTGAGTGTTCCAGTATCCCGGAAAACCGTGGGCCTGTGGCTGGCAAAATCCCCACAAGCCGTGAGCGAAATAAAACGGGATTCTTCCACCGGGAAATAGAGATTTGGGGCCCTGAATTCCAATGGGATGAGGGAACGGGAATCCTGCGAATTCCTTACTGTCCTTGTCCATTTGGGGGGCTCATCCCAAGGTTTGGAAGCCCTCTTGGAATATCAATCCCTCCCTGCTGTTGTCAGGTCTGCGGGAATTTCGGGAATTTCAGGAATTTCAGGCTCCTGTTCCACTGGAGGGGGCCGAGTTGGGGGAGACACAAATGACAGCTGGAATTTGTATAAACTCGTTATTTATTAATTATTATTTATTAATTATTGTTTGTTAGGCTGTTATTTTTCACGGAATGAAAGGAAGAGGATTCTTCAGTAAGAATACAGAGCAATAGGAAATGGGGGAATGGCTTTAAACTGGAATAGGGCAGGGATAAATGGGATATTGGGAAGAAATTCTTCCCCGTGATGGTGGGGAGGCCCTGGCACGAAATTCCCAGAAAAATTGTGGCTACCCCATCCCTGGAAGAGTCCAAGGCTGGGTTGGATGAGGTTTGGAGCACCCTGGGATATGGAAGGTGTCCCTGCAGATGGAAATTCCCATCTTCCTGCATGTTCCCAGGAATTTAGCAAACAGGGGTGACCACGATGGCTTTTCACCTCTCCGAATGTGCTTCCCATCCTGGCTTGGCCTCCAAGGGATATGGAGATTCCCATCAAGGATCCACCTCCACCTTGGAGGATCCTCTCGGAGCAACCTGGCTTTTCCTTGATGTTGAGGGTCCGAAAATCCCAGCGGGATTCTCAAAACGAGGGAATTTGGCTGAATTTATCCACCTGCCAGGAGATCCCGGTGGTGGACAGAGGATTAAAGTGGGAGCTCCTGTGCTGGTTCTTCCAGTGGTTTTTCCATGCTGGAGCCCATGGATGGAGGCTGCTCTTTCCCAGCTTTCCCCCCTTCCCACTTTCCTCCTGCTTTTGTGGATCCTCACCTATTTTTGGTGTGTTTTTTCCAGGGTCCAAAAGGCTTCCCAGGGGTGAAAGGCCAAAGGGTAAGAACTGATTTTATCTACAACTCTTATCTACAACTTTAATCTTCTCCACATGGGACCCTGGTGTTTTGGGGAGCAGCTGCCCTTTTAAATCTGTGGGAATCATCCCAGGATCTCCCAGGAATGGAGTGGGAGAGCGCCTTAGGGAATCATCCCAGGATCTCCTGGGAATGGAGTGGAGAGCCCCTTTAGGAATCATCCCAGGATCTCCTGGGAATGGAGTGGAGAGCCCCTTTAGGAATCATCCCAGGATCTCCTGGGAATGGAGTGGAGAGCCCCTTTAGGAATCATCCCAGGATCTCCTGGGAATGGACTGGTACAGCCTCTGGATCAGCCTTTGGGAATAATCTCAGGATCTCGTGGGAATGGACAGGGAGAGCCCCTTTGGGAATCATCCCAGGATTTCCTGGGAATGGAGTGGGAGAGCCCTTTGGGAATCATCCCGGGATTTCCTGGGAATGGAGTGGGAGAGCCCCTTTGGGAATCATCCCAGTATCTCCTGGGAACAGACAGGGAGAGCCCCTGGATCAGCCTTAGGGAATCATCCCATGATCTCCTGGCAGTGGAGTGGGAGAGCCTCTGGATCAGCCTCATGTGCTCTGCACTCCAGCTCCTACTCCACACAGATTCCATTAAAAGATCTGAGGGAGAAATCTGGGGAACCCTTCATTCTTAGGATGCCACCCCACCCCTGCAGGATGGAGATGCTGAATCCCATTGGGATGGGAAATCCAGCAGTAATTCCACCTTGTGCTGAGCATGGAGTCAGGAAAACCACCTCAGTGCTCTGGGCTTTTATTCACTGTCAATGCCACAAATTTGGGGTTTCCACAACATTTCATGGGCGGAATTAGAGTTTTCCAGAGGGTCCAGAGGATCTGACATCCAGCTCCAGGAGGTTTTTGTGGCTTGGAGCGGGAATCAATGGCCTGAGCAACACAGAAGGGAATAAAAAGGGAATCATTCACCCTTTTTTTTTTTTCTTTCCCTGTTTTTAGGGTGATCGGGGACTTCTGGGACCAAAGGGAGAACGGGTAAGGACATTCCAGGTTTTTGGTGGGTTTTCCTTTCACTGTGTGGCTCCAAGAAAAGCCTGGATCCATCCTCTCCTTGTTGTGCCTAGGAAATTAAGAGGAGACAACACCTGGATTCTCCCCTTCCTTTTGGGGGGTCCCCACCACTTTAAATCAAATTTTTGGGTTCCATCCTTGCACTGGAAACATCTCTCAGAGCTGAGTTTGTGGCATGGATTTGATGGGATCCTGCAAAGCACAAAAAAAAAGAAAAAAAAAAGGAAAAAAAAAAGTAATTTTGGGAACGATTTTCTGGGGCACGAAAATCCCTGAATTAAGGCAGGAAGAAAATTCCCCCTGATTTTTTGGAACGAGCAGCTGACCCCAAAGCCAACCTTAATTTCCAGCAGCCCGAGCCGGCTCCTGGCAGGTAATGAGAAAATAACTCCTCAAGTGCTCCTGGAAAACGCTCAGAAACCGCTGAACTCGTGCCCGGCGTTTTGTTACTTTCCCTCCTGGCCGGAACGGCTCCTTGGAAAATGAGGTTTGGAAAAGCTCCGTGATGATGCCGCCTTTGAGTCACGCAATGGTCGGTGATTAAGGCCCATTTGTCTCTGAGGAAGCTCCTTCTGGAAAGGAACTCGCTCCGGAGACCAATCAGTTCTTAATTTGCTTCGTGAGGAGGCCTCGGAACTCTTCCCCAGCCGAAAGGAATGTGGGATGCATTTTCCAAAGGATGCCTCCGTAGAAGATAAGGTGGAATCGGGGATAAAACGGGAGCAGGAGGGGGAAAAATGGGCTTGGGTTTGTTGCACCTGATTGCAGCCTAATTTTCCGTCTCGTTCTCCCTGGATCAGTGTGGGAATAACTCCATGA
The DNA here is from genome assembly GCA_013400495.1 of Nicator chloris. Lineage (NCBI taxonomy): Eukaryota > Metazoa > Chordata > Aves > Passeriformes > Pycnonotidae > Nicator > Nicator chloris. The sequence continues at coordinate 81,432 of WAAE01011474.1, read as the reverse complement.
ATCCCAGGGTTGGATTAAACTGTGGGATTTTTAGTCTCCCTTTTATTCTCAAAAGTTGTTGAGCCCGATCCTGCCTCTGTTAGAGAGCTGGGAAGCAGGAAAGTGCCTGAAACCAGAATTCGGACAGGGTCCCGTGGTGAGGGTTGGACAGAGTCCAAAAAATGTCGGATTTTTGGGAATATTGACAGAGGTGGAGTCAGTAAAACCGCAGCAAGGCAGAGTCAGCCAGATCAGGAATATTTGCACTGAAGGGAGTTGAGTGAAGGGAATTTTTTCCAAAGGGAACACAGCCGCCCACCAAAAGGTGCCTCACCCCTTCGGAGACACAACCATCCCTTCTCCAGAGCAGAGACATTCCTTGGAATAACCTGGGTTCCACTCTCTGAGGAGCTCGGCACAGACGCGTCCGTGGGGTTCTCATGTCCCTGTGGCTCCCGGAGGTGACACTTTGGGGTGTCACCCCCCCAAACCCCTCCTCTGAGGGGGTGACCTCATTGCCACGCCCATTCCTCAGCTCCGACTGCATCCACGAACCGGGACACCACGGACAGCTCCATTCCCTATCCCGCCGATGGCCGCTTCCCACAGCTGGGAAGGGCTGGAAATCCCGAGCCCCCGAGTGACAAAGCCACGTGTCACTCGTGGAATCTGTCCCAGCACTGGGATCAGGGAATGATCCTGTTGTCCATTTCCAGCCGGGAGAGCTGCACTGGGATAACACCAGTGGGCTCCAACGTTTTTAGGGACAGGAGGTCACTGGGAAACCTCAGGATTTGGAGTTTTCTGGGCACGTTCATGATCCAGCTTTTAATTAAGGGTGATTAACCCCAACAATTAATGTTGTTATTAATCACTGCTTTCCCTGTGGAATCCATGAGCTCCCCGTGGATCCCTTTCCCTGTCTCTCCTTTCTCCAGGGTGAGTCCATGACTATTTTTGGACCCCAGGGCTACAAAGGCACCAAAGGAGATCCCGTAAGTTTGGCTTCCCAAGCTGTCCCTTCCCTGCCTGGGATCAGCACTGGGAACCAACTGGATCCCTCCAGGAGAGATGGAAGAATTCCAGTCCACCAATTCCTGGTTTTCCTTTCAGGGTGAGCAGGGACTGCCGGGTTTTGATGGAGACAAAGGCGAGAAGGGAGAGGACGGACCCGTAGGAGAAAAGGTGGGAACTTCCCAAAGCCCATGAGGAAGGGGCTGAGGGTGGTGAACGGAATTCCCAGAAAAATTACAGACACCCTAGATTCATGGGAGGGTCCAAGGCCAGGCTGGATGAGGCTTGGAGCACCCTGGGATAGTGGAAGGTGTCCCACGGCTGGGATTGGAACTGGGTGATCTTTAAAGTCGCTCCCATCCCAAATCGTCCTGGGATTCTCCGGTCTCTGCTGGGAAACCCAGCCACACCCAACGCTGGCACCGCCAGGGAGAGGAGAGGGCTGGGCAGGGCCTTGGGGACACCAAACACATCCCATTTCTCACGTGTCCCACTGGGAAAAGCGACCATTCCGTTCCCGCATCCCCCTCTCCCTCCAGGAGCTGCCCCTGCTCCCGGAGCCTCTGGAATGCTCTTGCTAAGGCTTGGATGGCTCCTGTGTCCCTGTCGTGTCCCCTGGGTGGTGGCAGAGCTCCTCCCTCTCCCTCTGTTCCCCAGGAGCTCATCCCAGGTCCCAACCCGGCCCCGTTTTCCTGGGAGGAATCACGGAATTCTCCCACTCCCAGCTGAGTCACAGCTCCCATCTCCGTGTCCTACTCATCCCAATTTCCATCTCACGGAAATGGCTTTGGCTTCACCAGCCTGACCCAGGACTGAATAAATTCAAGTTCCTACAGCAGCAGTGACACATCCAGCTCCTGTTATTTCCCATGGGAAGCTGGATCCTGCTGTAGTCCAGGTGGGAATTGCCTGATCCAAGGTGGGCATGTCCCTTGGGAAGAGGCAGATCCTGCCCTTTTCTGATCCCGCTGCTCAGGTCCCAAAGTGAAGGAAACTCTTGGAGATTCTCCCATGGGGGTGGTTCCTGTGTTTTAAAGTCAGATAAAATTCCATATATTTTATTTGTCCAATTTGACTCTGATGAAAACTACTCCGTAAAAAAATAATCCGTAAAAAATAATCCATTAAAATATTCCCTTAAAAAAATATACCAGAAAAAATAATCCGTGAAAAGAAAAATCCATAAAATATTCCATAAAATAACAGACAAAGATCTCCTCTTGGATAAATGTCTGGATGACTTTGGAGAGTGGAATCTCCAGCCCCAGTGAGCCCAGCAGGGTCTTATCCTGGATTTTTGGCACAACTCATCCCAAGGATCCAAACCCCCTTCCTGCCTGTTTTCCTTCAATCCCCACCACTGGGCAAGGAATCTTTTCCACAACAATTCCCAGAGGTTCCTGCTGAATCTTGGCACCGGTGGCTTTCTTCCCAACCCCTGGGATGGAATTTTGATATGGAAATGGTGCTTTTGGTCATCTTGGTTATCTCCGTGGGTTTTTCCATGGATAAATTCCAGACAGCGGGTGCTCAAAATGTATTTGACAGGGATTTTAACGTTTTAGGGAATCAAAGGAGAAGCTGGATCCAAGGGAATGATGGGACTTTTCGGGAGCAGAGGACCAGTGGGACAGAAGGTGAGCTCCAAACTTGAGGCATCTCCTGCCAGGACTGAAGTGGAAAATCCCATCCCGCTTTTCCCATGGAATATAATCCCTCATTCCCCCCAAAAAATTGCTGGTTGGAATGATTGAGGCTCTGGAAAAGCAGGAGCAGCTGCATTTTCCCAGGGAAACCCTAAAGATTTTAAAGGAGCAGAGTGCTCTGGGAGCTTTTCCAGGCTGGAATGGTGAGTTCGGAGTTGCTGGAATGTCAGTATTCCAGGAGGGAGGTGAGAGATTTCTCCAAGCTCCATTTAGAGCCGGTGGAATCCGTTGTTTCCCAGCTGGGATATTTGGGATATCCCACTGCCCTTCCAGCTGCTGCTGTAGGGAGCTCCTCAAAGCTCTCCTCATCCCTTTCCCAGAACTCCTACAGCATTCCCTGTTTCCAGAGGGATCTCAGCTCTTCCCCAGGGTAACTCATCCCCGCTCTCCTTGCAGGGGGAGCCAGGAGAGCCGAGCTCGCCGGGATCCGCCGTGAGTCCGGAAACGTTTCCCTGTCTTCCCAAATCCTGGGTGTGGAGAAGGGCCCTGGTTCTCTCCCACAGCCAGGAATGTGGGAGGGGGTGGGAAGAGGCCGCGGGAACTCGGAGCTGCTCCCCAAAATCTGCATTCCAAGAGGTTTTGTTGGAAAACCAGCGTGGATTTCAGGGATCACAGCCAGAGGTTTGGGGTTACGGCTGGTGGAAGAAATTCCTCTCTGTGGGGACAGGGAGGCCCTGGCACAGAATTCCCAGAAAAACTATGGATGCCCCATTCCTGGAAGGGTCCAAGGCCAGGCTGGATGGGACTTGGAGCACCCTGGGACAGTCCCTGCCCTTGGGATTGGAGCTGGATGGGCTTTAAGGTCCCTTCCCACCCAGAGCATTCCATGATTCCATGATTCCATGATTTTGAGTTAGGGAACACAAGAGAAACACATTTATTTAATGTTTTTCATGCCTTTGGTGTATTCGCCCCAAGTGGAAAAATCTCCAAACTCCAAGGATTCTCAGAATCATGGAATCATGGAATATTTGGAGTTGGAAAGGACCCACCAGGATCATCAAGTCCAGCTCTTAAATTAAGCACCCAAACTCCAAATTTCCAAGGTTGTCCAGATTCCAAAGTTGTCCAAAGAAATAAGTCCCCGTTGATTCCTGGTCACAGCCACGGAATTATTGACAGGCCTGGAATCCAGAGTGGGAATTACTCCCTGAGGAAAAGGCCCTCATCCAATTAATTATTTTATTAATTATTATTATTATGAATAATAATTACAAACAACTTTCTGAGCACTTTGCCAAAGCCTCGAGGCCGGAACGTGCTGCAGGACCTGGGATCAGCACTGGCAGGTGTTGGATTGAGGATATTCATGGAATTGTTTTGTAGGGAACACCTGAATCCATGGGGTGAGTCCATCCAGGAATAGAGGGAAGTTTGCTGAGTGCAAAGGGATCCCAGCATCCTGCCTTTCCCTGGATTTTAGGGATAATGACTCCCACAAAGTGGTGTCCTGCCATCCACCATCTGAGCAAAGGAAGGAATCTTCCTTTTGGAAATATCCTGGGATTCTGCTGGTGCAGGGCAAAGCTGGGATTTGATCCTTCACCACATTCCCAAAACTGCAAAAGCCAGATCTGAGCTGGGATGCTGCTGGAAGATCCGTGATAAATTCTGGAATTCATCCCACCTGGGGCTACCTCTGCCAGGTTCACTTCCCACTGGTTTTATTGGAAGATTTAGGGCATTCTCACCCATCATTCCCATCTGTTCAGGCACCTGAGGGAAGATCCTGATGGGAATTAAGGTCCCACTTTATCTCCTAAGTGCTCCCACTTCAATTATTCCTTCCCTGAGTTATTACCGAGCTGTCCATCATTCCCCAAATCCTCTTTCCCCCTTTTCCCGAGGACAGAACTCCCATCCTGCCTGGATCCAACGCCAAATCTTTCAGGTAAATCCTCGTGCTCCTCATTTTCCTTCATCTCCCTCTAATCCCACCTTTTCTTCCCACAAATTGCCAACAATTGCTGCTCCTGCTGAATTCCCTGGCAGCGATTTCAGCGCCTTCATCCATTTGCTCTCCCGATTTTCTGAGCCATGGAAGTTCCCAGCCAAGCTGACAGCATCTAGGTCTCCTCCCTGCAATTATTCCCCGGAAAATTTCAATGGATCTGCCTGACTCCACAAACGGGCTCAGTTTTGATATTCCAGGCGCCTCCTCCTCCTTTCTCCTCTTCTCTCCTCCTTTCTCCTCCTTTCCAAAAGCTCTGCTCCCTTTTTATTTTGCTGTTCCTGCCTCATTTCCCTCCTTTATGTTCCAATTGCTGCCTGTTATTCCCATTAACTCGTCATTTGGATCTTGGATTCAAGCTCCCAGCTCCTCTTCTATATTCCCTGAGATTGTGCATAAAAAGAACAGCGGATTAACCCGTTTTTCTCCCCCAAACTCTGATTTTTCAATACTCTTTCCCCCTATTTCTTGCTCCCTGTTTTGGTTTCCCAGGGATTTGGAATAACCTGGAGTCTGGAGTGTGCCAGACTCGGAGTTCGGCAGGAGCGGGAATGGTTTATAAGCAGGAATTTGATTTTATTAAGGATATTAGATTTCCCAGGAAAACCGGGATCACACAGAATCCTGAAATGCTGAGGCTTGGATCATTCCCTTCCAGATCCTCTCATTCCAAACCTCCTGCCAAGGGGGATTTTCCGTTAAATTGGGCAATTCCCACCCCAAACACCAAATTTTTTCGGGGGGGGAAAAGAGCTCAAAACTGCAGCAAACAATCCTGACCGGACCCATTCTGCCAAAACCCAGCAGGGAAGGGATAAAAACCACGGCTGGAGCTCCGAGGTGGGGATTCCATTGGCATCATCCCATCAAATATTGAGGAGCAGGAGCCCCGGGAGGCGGGAAACCTTTCAGGAGAAGTTTGGGAATTCATCCTCCTTTTGATGTGCGGCATCAAACGGCTCCAGCCTTTTGGGGGAGCGTCCCGATGGATTCCAGCCTTTCCCAGGGTGTCCCTGCTCATTCCCAGCTTCTCCCCGGCTCCTCCCTGGCTCCAGCCCGGAGCTCTGCGGGAATATTTTTGTGCCTGGAAGCGGAGGATCCGCGGTTTCTCTGCGTCACGGCGTGGGTGACTCAGCCTCTCTGCGTGGAGCCGGAGCGTTCGCGGTTAAATCCCAGCGAGGTTTTAATCCCAAACCCAAAGGGCTGGAGCCGTTTCCAGTCTTCCCGCAGCGGCCGCCTTTAAATTGCCACTTAAATTTTAATTTACTCCCGTTGATTGTCCAGCCTCGATTTCCCTGGCGCAACAGCGGGGTGGGAATCCGAGGGAACAAATTTCCATTTGGCTTCTTTGCTTTTTCTTTTTCCCTTTTTTTTTTTCCCTCTTTAATTCCTCCTATCCCACCTTTTCCCTGTCCTGGGAAAGTATCACCTCCATGACTTTCTTCCCCTTCAGGCCGTGTCCAATCCCGATTTTAAACCTTCCAATCCATATTCCAAAATCTCTCCAGCCCAGGATAAGCAGGAAACCACTTATGGAGAGATAAAACTCGGGTCTAAATCTTATTTATTTTGCCTGGACTAAGTAGGCCAGGCTTAGACCCAGCTTTCCTTCAGCGTATCCATGAGTTTAACTCTTCCTAAAATCATTTGGGATTCTCTCAGGACGAGAAAAGCAGGAAGATGAGTTGGACACGGACAAGAAAACAGGGAAAACCCAGCACTGGAGATATTTGGGATAATTAAGAGAAATATTGAAGCTAATTAGGAGAACCCTAATTAATGTCAGGTGTTTTGGGGCACGAAAAGAAGCTTTTTGAGCCATCCCTGGTCTGATCCCAGCTCCCAGCTCCTGCAGAACTCCAGGCACCCGAAGGTATCCCGGATTTGTGGGATTTAACCATCATGCAAACGGTTCATTGCCCTCCAATCTGTCCCAGCAAACAGAGATATTCCCATTTTCCCGGGGGTTTATGGTTTATTTACATCCCCAGATGGAGTTTTCTATTGATTGTGTCAATAAATAGCTCCCAATAAAGAGATAGTTGTGCCTGATAGTGCCTGGAATATGGAGGAATATGGCTTTTCCCTGATCCAGGGGGTCCCTGGCACACAAATCTGGTTTTTTTTTTAATCTGTATTTTATTTTTAATGCATTTGCTTCCTCCCAACAACCACATCAAACGAATTCCAAGCAGAGAATTCCACTTGTTCAGCTCCTGATCTCCTCAAGCAACCCATTCATTCTCCCCTGAGAGAGCTGAGGGGCTCAAGTGGGGATAAACCCAATTTTTCCTTCACATCCAGATGCTGGAAAAATGCCACCAAAATTGGCCGGGATGGAGGAGGAGACTGTGGCAACCTTGGAAAAAAAAATTTAGAATTTAAAAACAAAAACAGAAATGAGGATTTTTAGCAGCTTTATTTGCTACCACAACAACGGTAACTCCATGAAAAGAGGTCCCAGCGCTGGATGTGGCTCCAGAAGCCAAAAAATTCCAAAAAAAAGGGACAAAAAACCTGCAACCCCTTGGGTCACACGTACCTTAAATCCCTGTTCCCATTCCCAACCCCATCCAAATCTCCTTGGCCTTTTGCTGCCACAATTTCCCGATCTGGAATTACAAATTAATCCCCTCCCGGGTCTCATTTGCCAGGGATTCACAATCCCATGGAATTGGGGTGAGGAATGGGAGCTAAATCCCAACCTCAGCTCTTGGGGCTCTTCCTGGAGGCACTTCCAACCTCAGATTGAGGGATCCTACAGCTGGGTTTCCATCCTGGATTGTTCTCATCCCTCTTCCCTGAAAAAAAACGGGCCTGGAATGAATTTTTTGGAATTTTCTGGCAGGGTGCAGCAGGACTGGATGGGAAGAACGGGATCAAGGGAGCCAAAGGTGACAGAGGCCTTCAGGGACAGCAGGGGAAGCCGGTGAGTGGCAGGAAAGGACAGGGATTGTTTGGGAAAGGCTCTGCTCCTTCCTGGATCCCCCATTCCTGTCTGCTCCCTCCTGGATCCCACATTCCTGTCTGTGCCTTCCTGGATCCCACATTCCTGTGTGTGCTTTCCTGGATCCCACATTCCTGTCTGCTCCTTCCTGGATCCCACATTCCTGTCTGCTCCTTCCTGGATCCCACATTCCTGTCTGCTCCTTCCTGGATCCCACATTCCTGTCTGCTCCTTCCTGGATCCCACATTCCTGTCTGCTCCTTCCTGGATCCCACATTCCTGTCTGCTCCTTCCTGGATCCCACATTCCTGTCTGCTCCTTCCTGGATCCCACATTCCTGTCTGCTCCTTCCTGGATCCCACATTCCTGTCTGCTCCTTCCTGGATCCCACATTCCTGTCTGCTCCTTCCTGGATCCCACATTCCTGTCTGCTCCTTCCTGGATCCCACATTCCTGTCTGCTCCCTCCTGGATCCCACATTCCTGTCTGCTCCCTCCTGGATCCCACATTCCTGTGTGTGCTTTCCTGGATCCCACATTCCTTTCCCTTCCCACCCCCTAAAGGCCTCAGGGCCTCCCTCATGGTCTTTCCCAAATCCTGGAAAAGTCTCCAATCCACATACTGGCCTGGTTTTTAGGAGTTGTCCTCCTCCAGTTCCCAGCATGTTCATATCCCAAAATTTCTTACTTATCCCATGTTTCCCAGCCTGACTTTTCCTCTGTTTCTTACCAAAGCCCCAATTCCAATTCCCTTCCCATCCCAATTCCCTCTCTGCCTGATGGAGAGCAGGAAACCAGGGAATCCTGCATTAAATCCCTCCTGGATCTCACTTTCCTGGGATCAGCTCCCTCATGACAAGGAGGCTCCCAAAAATCTTCCGGCACATGGATGGGATTTTGGCCCAAAATTCCTGAAAATTCATCTCCTTTGTCCTTTTTTTTTTTCCATGTAGGGAGGGAAAGGTGACCCTGGGACCAGCGGTGACACCGGGCAGAAAGGGACAAAGGTAGGACATGGATGAGATCCGGGGAAATCTCCATCCTTGGAGGTGCCCCCAATCCCTGGGAATGTGGCGGAACAGCTTTGGATGGCCCTGCTTGGATTGGGAGTTGGAGAAACGTTCTCCAGAGCTCCTTCTGACCCAACCGCTCCCTGATCCTGGGAAATCAAGGTTGGGAAAAGCAGAAATGGGGAAGGAGCTTCCAGCACCCTCCGAATTCCTCCTCTGCCCTCCTTCCCTGGGATCTCCTTTATTCCCAGGGCTTGAGAGGGCTTCCAGGCCGGATCGGCGCTGCCGGAGCCAAAGGCACCAAGGTGAGCCAAGCCCAGCCTTCCCCCCTCCAGCTGCCCCATTCCCAGAACTGCTTCCCACTCATTCCCAGGAAAGATTCCTGCATGGAATCCTGAGGAATCCACCTCGTTTCTGGGGGAAAATCCCTCTTGGAAGGCCAATGAAGAGCAAGGAATCACAGATTGGGAAATTTTAAGGCTTCTAAGGAGTTTTGGGATAATCTGGGGTTAAAAAGTAAACCAAACCCAGTCCAAATCCCTCCTGATCCATGGCATGGAATCCTGAGGAATCCACCCCATTTCTGGGGGAAAATCCCTCCTGGAAGGCCCATGAAGAGCAGGGAATCATGGATTGGGAAGCTTTAGGGTTGTAAGGAATTTTGGGATAATCTGGGGTTAAAAAGTAAACCAAACCCAGTCCAAATCCCTCCTGATCCGTGGCTTAGCAACGGCTTGGGCTCAGTTCTAAATTCGTGCCGGGCTCTTATCAGCAGCATTAGTCCCTTATCAGTAAACAACGCTAATGAGCCTTAATGGGCTTTTTTATGGAGCGTTTGGAAAGCTGGATAAGGGAAATGGGAGCTGTTGGTGACAGAGCCAATGTTGTTGTTGTTGCTATTGCGGTTCTAATAATTTTTAATTAATATTAGTTTTATTATTGTTGTTTTTAATATTTGGGTTCATCAGCCCCTCTCCGTTTCGTAACTGAGTTTTTGTCTCGGGAATTTCCCGCCTGCTTTCCTCTAGGCAAGCTTGGAGTTGGGATAATCTCCAGTTTTAAGGATCCCAAATTATCTCGGTTATGAGTTGAATTAGTGTTAATTGATTAATTTGTCTCATTTGCTATTAGTTAAATTTTAGTGATCTGAAATTTCTAGGCGGAGCCGAGAGTTTATCTCTGAGTGTCATCCCCGGATTATCCCTTTCCTTGCTTTTCCAGAGTTTTCCCAACGTTTTTTGGGGTTCTTCGTCCTCACAGCCCCTCCCCTGCTTTTCCATCCACAGGGAGAAATTGGCAGTCCTGGAAAACCGGGAATTCCAGGAGCGAATGGACAACGTGGACCAAAGGTGAGGATCTGAATCATCACAGAGTGACGGAACAGTCTGGGAAGGGACATTAAAGATCATCCCACAAGAGTTTTCCCAGAGGTTTCCCCAAATCCACCTCGGGAAAATGCTCGTCTCTTCCAAAGGGCATAAACTGGGTTTTCCTGGATCTGTTCCCATAAATCAGCATGGATTGGGTGAAGATTCTTGGATATTGGGATTGGGATCTTTACTCCCCTCCTCAGCTGAGTTCATCTATCCCAATCCTGATGCTCCACTGGCTCTTTTCCATTTTAATGGGAATTTTCCCTCTCCTGGAATACCACCAGTGCCCAGACTGAGGTGACACTCGGTAAATAACTCTAATCCAAGGAAAAACCCAGTTCATTCCCAAAGTCCCAGCCTTTCCAAGCCCACCTTAGCCATGATTTCACCTTGGTTCCTTCCAGGGCGAACCAGGAGCCTCAGGGAACGACGGCGCCTCGGGAATTCCTGGGGAGAAAGGAGAAAAGGTTGGTACTGACCACGCTGCCATTTCCAAGGAATAAATCCCACATCCATCAGGTGGAGTTAACAAAATTTAACATTTTCCACATCACTGGTGCCCTTTCCAGAGGGGAAATGTCAACTGGCTGGAACGTTAGGGTTGGGAATGCAGTTGGAAAAGGGCAGGAGAGAGAGGTCTCGTTAACTTCACCTCTGTCCATGGATAAAATCCCGGGAAGAGCCAGTTAAGTGTGAGGAAAAGACATCCAGAGGGGCTGGGATTCATTGGCAGAGTTATTCCAGCACCATTCCCAGGGTAAATCCCTGGGATGCTCTGGGGTAGGAAAAGTGGGTCCGGCTGTGGCCACCTTGGCATGGGAAATGGGAAAGGTCTCCAAGCTGACCCCGAGATCTGTTCTCATCTCCCTGAGGAATTCCCAGCTGGATCACTCCCCACCAATCTTCCTTCTCAGCATTCCTTAATTTCCTGGTGTAAAAAAACCCCACACCTAAATTTGTGCTTTTCCATAGGGGGAAAAAATTCGGGATTTCTGTTAAAACAGTAAATTTTTAAGGGGAAAAAAAACCAAAAACAAACAAAACAACAACAACAACAAACCACAATCTCAGCAGCTTCCATCAAATCCCTTGGAATTTTCCAGCCCCTCAGGCCCTTCCAGCATTCCCGTCTCCAGCGGATTTGGGATCCCAAAGGATTTTATTGAGAACAAATCTGTTCCTTATTCCCTGATGGTGGGAACACCTCCTGAAGTCTCTGGGTGGAGGCTTGAGATCATTCCCAGGGAATCCTCATTCCCTCCCTCTCCTGGTCTTCTCCTCTCCCACAAAGTGGTTTTCCACCGCTGCTGGGGGTTGGATTTTTCCCTCTTCTGGGTTTCCTGGGAATATTTTCTGTTCCCGTAGCTCTGGGAGAAAGCTCAGTGGTGAAGGTGAGTGGGAAATTCATAGGTTTGGGATCTCCCTCTTTCCTCATTTTTCCCAGGTTTCCAAATGAAGGGATTCTGTTTAGGCTAGCTGGGAGAGCCAGGAATTTCGGAATTCTTGGGAATAGTTGGGTGGAAAAATCCACCTCACCAAGCACCTTCTGGACTAGGAAAGGTGGAGAGCAAAGCTCCCACCCCAAGGGAATGTAGAAGGTGTTCCCGTGTTCCCAGTGCCATGGAAGTGTTTGGATGAAGTTTGGCTGCCCCATCCCCACAACCCCCTGTGATTCCCAGGGAGCCAAGGGAGTTCCTGGACTGGGAGGGTTCAAAGGACAAACGGGATGGCCTGGGAAGCCTGGAGGGGCCGGAGCGGCTGGACCTCGAGGGCCACAGGGCGAGCCAGGCCCACAGGTGAGCAGCAGGTCCCGAATCCCACAGGAATCCCAGCAGACCCTGAATCCCAACAGCCCCCAAATCCCACAGGAATCCCAGCAGACCCTGAATCCCAACAGCCCCCAAATCCCACAGGAATCCCAGCAGACCCTGAATCCCAACAGCCCCCAAATCCCACAGGAATCCCAACAGACCCTGAATCTAGCAGGTCCCAAATCCCACAAATCCTGAATCCCACAGTTCCTGAATCCCACAGGAATCCCAACAGACCCTGAATCCGAACAGGCCCTGAATCCTATCAGGTCCTGAGTCCCACAGATCCCGAATCTTACAGGTCCTGAATCTCAGCAGGTCCTGAATCCCACAGATCCCGAATCTTACAGGTCCTGAATCTCATCAGGTCCTGAATCCCACAGATCCCGAATCTTACAGGTCCTGAATCTCATCAGGTCCTGAATCCCACAGATCCTGAATTCTACAGGCCCTGAATCTCAGCAGATCTGGAATCCCACAGGAATCCCACAGGTCCTGAATCCCAATAGACCCTGAATCCCACAGGTCCTGAATCCCACAGGTCCTGAATCCCACAGGAATCCCAGCAGGTCCTGAATCCCACAGGAATCCCAACAGACCCTGAATCCCACAGGTCCTGAATCCCAGAGATCCTGAATCCCACAGGGATCCACACCCGGACACCACGGTGTGACCGAAGGCCCCTGAAGTGTCCCCATGTCCCCATCTCCCACCTCCCC